>JBAMJV010010524.1:0-80000 GCA_037951105.1 Echinarachnius parma | reverse complement strand
TTCCTAAATATTAATCTCATCCCGAAACAAGCCTGAGTTTGCCAAGCAGATCAAGCTACCTAATGCAATTAATTCTTGTTACCGTAAAACTCCGTGTATAAGGCGCACCCGTGTATAAGGCGCACCCCCAACTTTCTAAAAAAAAAAAAAAAAAAAAAAAAAAAAAAAAAAATTATTTTTTTTTTATTTTTAGGACACCCTGTATTTTTTTTAGACACCCTGTAGTGCTGTTGGAATACTTACATCGCTGGTCTAGGGCATATCAAGGGCTTAATGTAAATTGTAGCTTTCATCATCATATACATTTTTTCACATACAAAATAGTGGTTAGTACAAAAATTGCACACATTGAGCAATAACACTGGTGCTCATAAATATTCATATTCTTATTCATGAATATTCATAAGCACTTATACTCATTCAATATATGCAATTTTCTTAATTAATGGGGGGGCAAGTACAAGTAGATTTATTGATTTTCTGTTCCGGCATTTACATTTGAACATTCATGATTTCACCTGCCCGAGTGGGCAAGTATCTAAACAAAAACTTAGTGTGGAAGCTTAGAGTATCTCATACCAACTATTATCTTCATAAATATTGTTCCTTGTTATACTTGTTCTTGTCATTTGCCTATACCGTGCATATACAAAAAAATGTTACACTTTTGACAAATTTGTCACAATTACATTTCAAAATGTATAGAAGATTTTTTCATGTTAATAGATGCCCAATAGTCTCTTCTATCAAGTGCCACTAACAAAACAAATTTTTGTTCACGCTTGGGTGAGCACTGACCGTTTTTGTCCAGAGTGTGAAAAATGGCTGGTGCAGTTTTTGATATTTTCATCAATTACAGGCCTGCAATTTGTGCAAGCCCTTTTTAAATTGCATGAGGCTGTGAAGCAGGCCACTGTGAATAAATTTCATTTTAGCACTGAGTCTGTACAATTTACGTATATTTTCCAATGAAAGCTGTCTTAAGCCCAATACCAGCTTTGGGAAAGTAGCCGAAAACATCTATATTGATCAATATTGTTGAATAAGTATTTAAATAGGGCTTGTGTGGTAAAATCCGAACCTATATATAAGCATCGTTAAATACACAAATATCGGAAGAAATCCAATACCCGCCCGTGAAATGTATAAATCCACCGCCTGTTTGCACCTGTCCGCGCTGCTAGCGCTGGGCTGGAGATATCGACAAGCTGGGGACAAGCCGTATAGCAAACACCTCGTGTAACGCATGCGGTCATTTGTACGTAGCGTATGCGCGTTGGCGGTATCAATGTACAGTAGATCAATTTATAATTTTGCAAATATATCAATTAGTACAAGTAGGTGGTTTCTTGGCCAAATTTGTAAAATCCCATATTAGTAAAATTATATTCTTTCACATGGTTGGTAATAATAGCGTACATTTAATTTTTAGGGGGTGGGGCTTTTCCCACTACTGTCATTCACCTTTAATGTGATTAATTGGGAGTATCTTCATGTAGCCATCCATGGTAATCATATTAAACCAGTAAAACCACAAAACCCAACAGAATACATTTCAGTATTTCACATCCTTGAATACATGTACGTGGTTGCAGTAAATCCCCTCGTTCTCATTTGTCTTTCTCTCCTTCTCTTGCCTTGCAGTGCTTTGTCCATGAGAGTAGCGACAAACAAGTGATGTAGAAGGACATTAATGATACTTGTGCGGATTCGCAATTACACACTCAGGGATTAATGCTTTGGAGATCAGAAGGTTGTGAGCCATTCAGAGGACTGACGTGAAATTTAACAAGATCGAGTCTTGCTGCAATCTTCCATCATGGAATATTATTTTTACATGTAAGTATGCATTGTATTTCAATTATCTAACTTTGGTTATTCAGCAGAGTAATAAATAATACTCAGAATTATCTTTTATGCTGTTGTTGAGTCATATTTTACAAACATGTGTGCACTTTGATAGCAGGTATTGTGTATATGATATAATTACAATTACAACTTTTTTGATGTGACTATTTAAAGTACTCCAAAGATCTAATCTCTCTGAATCTTGGTAAGAGCTTGCACAAAGACAGCAATAAGGAAAACTAGAGAACTTTAGATTAAGCATAAATCTTTAAAAAGAAGAAAAAACAATACAGTTTACAAACCCAAATATATACAAACCCATAATTCATTGCCAAATGACAAGAAGGCCTCTTGCAAACTCGTTAGCCTGATCTTATCAATCTGATCTCATTTTTCTAGGTCTTTCAATGATTGTGCAAACTAGTACTTATGGTAGGTTTTTATGTCCTGGTTAATTTTGTTGTTGTGAAAAAAGGATGCGATTGTGTGTCTGCTTCTGATAGATAATTTGACCTTTCCCATTATAGGCACTTTACATTCTTCAGTTTACAGAGATGACTCGACAGTAACTTTACATTTTAGAGGACAAACTGTGCATATTGTATGTTTCCTTGTAATACTTTTCCCAAGTCAGTATGCTATGCACATGATCCCTGCACAATATGAACCTATTGAATATTATGATAGAACATTAAAATAAAGGTATGAAATATAAATATTATCTAGAACAAATATCAAGAATTTATTTTTGTTTATGTGTGTGACGTACAATACCATGATATAAAGATAAACGTGTTCCTAAGAATTTGAGTGAATCTTTACTCTCAGCTTGCCAGGGATATTGTAGTTCAATGGGAATTATGTGTATTGATTGGTGCAAATTTGTGATCTTGGCCCTCATTTCCTTAATGTCAAGGTTTATCTCTTTCTGATTTTCTGATTGTCATATTTGATTTTCAGATTGGTTACCTGTATTTGAAACGACATATTTGCATTGATGTTGATATAAAAATACAGATTGGTGGTACAGTGTAGTGTCCCTATTCCCTAAGATGGGGCTGCATTTCAGTTGGTATCACATGCGACGTAAAAACTGCCCTGGCTGTTAGGTTCACATCAATTTCATGATTTTCCTCAGTAGTTTACCAGGAGAATAAATTACGATCATCTGTAATTTGAAACTTCATGTTCATTACAGATTGGTAGTAGTGGCCCTGTTCCTGAAGCTGGGCCTGTATTTCTGTTGGTATCACATGCGCCGCAGGGCTGCCCTGGCCAGAGAAGTACACATCGTGATGCCCGATGGTACAACGAGACGAGCCGTAGTCACTGGACGCCCCACACGCAGAAGCAGGAGAGAGGATAGACAGGTAGGCTTATTCGTTTTTTTTTAAATAGAACCTTAAATCAATATAATGCAAGGATTATTATTTAACAAAGAGCTGCAGAACTTGTTTAAAACTCGAACAGAGCCTTAATGATCCACTCAAAATGCATTAGAGGTATTTATGATACAATATATTTAGCAATTGAGTGAAAAATTATAATTTGTAATGTGACCTGAGTATCTAAATACATTTAACACTATGTTGATGAGAGAAAAATGATAATTTGTAATGTTATCTGAATATGTTATAAAGCACTTGCAAACAAATTATAATCTGTAATGTGACCTGAATATCTGAAATGTAACAATATGTTGAGAGAAAAAAATGAAAGAACTTTGCACTGTGACCTGGCAAATTGTATTGAAGTGTATCCGTTGACATTCATATAAGGCAAACTCTGTTTGCTCAGTTCGAAGCATGGGTGCACTCATGTCTATTTATATTATGGCCTTTTATAATTTTGATCAATGTACTTTCAAAACTCCTTTTAAGTTTTCCATGAAGAAGAATTGCGTGGGATAGGGTCAAATGAATGGAATGAATTATATAGAAAGGAATGGAATGTGTTCATTGGACTATGCTGAATTTTGTAGGCAGTGCATTTATATGATTTATGTGCCGACTGCAGAACATGTACTGTATATTTGTTCTACATCATCCCTTTTAGCAGTGTGATTATGCTGCACTGTTCATCACAAAGTGGTCATGAACTCTTGATGTTACACAGGCTCCAACGATCACCCATCAAGAGTTATTAAGATTGTCTGACTCGCAAGACTATAATTATCTTGAGTTGTAGACCTGTATATTGCCCATTATGCATGGCTGAATAGAATTTCCTTTTACCCTGTTAATTATCAAAAAGAGGGGAAAATCTGCAGTGTACGTCAGACAGTTATCCGCCATCATGCTGACCGTAATTCTTAAGTATCATGTATCTTCGGCAGTTGTCTAGGATGTGGCAAATTGGTGAATTAAGCTATGTTTATAGACTGGGCCATTACTGGGTACAATAATGTACATGTAGCAACAGGATGCACACATGAAATTACAAGTAGTGCATGCATGTATTTTACGATGTTTACACTTTGAAATCAATGTTCTGTGAGGGACATACATTACGTATGTAATCAAATCATTCTGTACATTATGTGTACGATGATACATACATAATATACAGAATGATTTTATTGATTTGTGTTGATCTTGAAAATATACAGAGTATGCACATTATACTGAGCAGATTGAATTGAAATGTATGTACTGCAATTAAAATACATTGGGTGATTTCAAGTATGGTGTTTAGGGCTGGTGTTAGTGTTTATCAAACTGGTGTTTGTGTGTAATAAACACTAACACCGGCCTTAAACACCATACTTGAAATCACCCATTGTTTGATGAGGGATGTACACAAATACAGTACTATGAATACATCCTTCTTCTTATAGTCCCTCTTATTATCCATGATGGACAATAAATTGTCAACACATTCATGTTCTTAAAAGGATGATGTATCCACCTGTTGAGTTTCTCCTTCATCGAAATCTCCCTGAATGAAAATCTCCCTATAAATATGTTTTGACTAAGAATAAAACAAGTTAATTTTAAAGGGATAGTACAGTTCTGGTAAAACTGAATTGTAGTAAACCAAAACTTGCACCATATCACTTCAAACTAGTAGTTATAACTCCTCCACCATGCCGAAATGTAGAAAAAATGGCAAACAGCTATTAAATAAGAAGTTTGATTATTATTAAAAAAACAGCCTTTAAACAGAAGAGGGCGTTCTCTAAAAACACATTGGTTTCAACCATGTTTTATAACAAATTGTGAATGTGATGTTTTGGTAAAATGATGGTTCAAAAGAGAGACCATCAACATGCATTTGAAAACTTCTATGGTCATATTTTGAAAAAGTGTCTATTGTAACACAGGCATAATTTGATTATTTTTTCTTAAATGATCATTGAATAAATTTGGGACCCATTCCAGTCGGATATATTTATTGATATTTCAGCTGTTTCTCAACCAATTTTGATCAAATAAAGTGAGAACAAAGGATTTGAAGAGAGGCCAGTCTACCCATAGAGACTTAAATTTATTTTTGTGATATGCGCTATATAAAAAATGGTTTATTATTATTATTATTATTACCCAAATGTATTGACAGCCAATTCTCCAGTAGGGGGCTTCTCCATACGTCCCCAATATTCAGGCAAAAGTCTTGAGTATTTAAAAAAAGAAAATATTTTGAAAATTATCATAAATTATGTCTCCTTATTTCAGATCCTGGCCCAATCAGACACACTACAGCACAGTGTCAGTGAGAACCAAGGATTTGAAGAGAGGCCAGTCTACCCACATGTGTTGACAGCCAATTCTCCAGTAGGGACTTTCCCCGAACCTCCCCCATATTCTGGAGTCATTGGAGGTGGCTTGGGGTCGAGTGAGGAGTGGAAGTTGCCCAAGTATGAGGATCTTCCACCGCCGTATACCAACTCATCACCAGCAGAAACAGGTACAAGATAATACTAAAAATGTAATCACCTCCCAAATAAAGTCTTCAATAAATCATTGTAAATTTCCCATATTGGAGGTCACGGAGTACAAGATAATACCGAAAATGCTAAAACCTCCAAAATAAAGTCTAGATACAATTGATTGTAAATTTTTCATATCAGAGGTGGTCTGGGGTTGTTCGGAATGGAAGCTACATACGTACTAATTTCACATATTTTAGGATATACCGTACATACCAGAAACAGACCAGTCGGGTGTTGATCAATAGCAAAGTTGCGATTAAATGCAAGTCAGAAAAAAAAGGAAAATTGAGCCAATCAAATTGGCCCATTTAGGCACATTTCCTGACTTGTGATTGATCACATTTAAAAAAAATTGTAACACCCCCCCCCCCCCCCCCCAGAACAAATTAATAAGAATTAAGAATTTGTTCAGAATAAATACTTGTGTCTGTTATCAGTCAAAAAATATCTGTAGTAAATGAGAGTTCTATGTTCTATGAATGTGTGCCAGATGACTGAGGTAATAATGCAAAATTTGTAACCCAGCTATTAGGTGCTATTTAAATACAAAAATTCTTCTTATTCTTATTATTCATTAATATTATAGGTTGCAGTGCCTCTGAGGTCCCCACAGTGCCTAACCCTTCTGGCCCACCAGCATCTCAACCCCAGATGGCGAGCAGCGCTGCATCAAACCCAGCATCAGCTCCCCATCCCTCCTTCATCTCGTCATCTTCACTACCACCACCCCCAGGATACTCAGTACAATCTGCAGGAATTAGACAAGTTGCTGCCATATCGTCAGTTGCTGCCATGCCAACCACGGGTTGTTTGTCGCCAGCGGAAACGGCTGCCACTGAGAATGGACAGTCTTGAACATTAATGATTGGATTCTGCAATTTATGATGCCTCATGCACCCACTGTGAAATGGTATTGAATATTAGAAAGGACTACATGTATGTTGCAATGATTCGCGGATTATGGGTAATTGTCTGTGATCAGACCCTACTGAGATGATTGTAATTATGTCTATTTTGAGATTCAGATGTTGTTGTATATTTATGGATGCACAAGCGTGATGCACATGTGAACATTACATAGAAGGCATCAACTATATTCCAGTTTGAACTCACAATGAATAATAGACACACTACACATACAATGTATGTAGCAAAGATGCAAGAAAAGAAGGTAAGTGTCTTTGTTAGTCCTTGCCGGGATTTTTAATGTGATACTTATGTACAGTATACTGTTTTAATCTTGCATTGATGTACATGTATGGATACACATGCACAATGGGCATCAAAGAGATTTATTTATCAAATGTTTATTTTAATCTGTTTTAAAATGTCATGTATGCGCATATATATATGCACATTTTAATGACGTTTTCTCTGACTGGCCTTTTCTAATTTCAAATTATGAATTGAAATACAAAATTCTAGATATTTATCAAAGATTCTAGATTAATAAGATAATAAGAGCATCTTTATAAAAAGATCTATATAAAAGCTTAGATATTTACTTGAATTTATATAATTTGGTTGTATATTAATGTATGATGCACATTATAAACACTGACTGGCCTCAGTACATGCATGTTACCGTAGTATTTCCTCAGAGATGTTCATAAAGCATTCACAGTATCTTCAAAACGATTCAGTACAAGACACGTTTGTTGTTCCTTTCACAAATCAGATTTGTTTCCTTTTTCATTATCTGTGTTCTAATGCTAGAACAAGATGCGCACATAATTTCATTCACAGTGTTCTTTCAAAGTACATACTGCATCTACCCTTGTTTGTTTTTCATGACATCCATGAATTGATATTGATTAGTGGTTATTGACATATAATGCCCTCCGCACACAGAGCCGACTCGACCCAATCCGACTGGTTTTCAGTCAGTCTAGAGTCAGTTTCGCTCAGTCATAGCCGATTCAACATGTTGAATCGGCCTCGAATGATCTCCGACTTGCTCTTGACCGGCAAAACAGGAGCCTTGAGGCAACTAATATTGAGCTGAACCGACTGAAAACTAAGATCGGGTCGAGTCGCCTCTGTGTGCGGAGGGCTTTACATGTATCCGTGATCATTGGTTTTACCCTAAGGTTTAGAGGTGAGGTAGAGAATATTGCACATCCTGTTCTAGTTAAAATGATTTCTTGCAGACTTGCACGTTGTACACATAAAATTAATAATATAATGTAAATGTTTGTTTTCTTGACATCCATGAATTGGTTATCATCGACGTATACGTGTGGTCATTGGTTTTACCCTTGGGCTTTAGTAATGAGTTGGGGAATATGGCACATCCTAGTTGAAATGATTTTGTGCACTTTACACATAAGTTGAATAGGAATTAATATGCATGTTCGTTTCATGACGTCCATGAAATGATATCGGTGGTTATTGTGTGTACATGGCAGTTTTATTTGGTTTTACCCTCAGACATCAGTGATGAGGTGGGGAATATGGTACATCCTCTTTTTAATTGGAATAACTTATTGCACTCTACACATTTGATTTGAAATTATGTTTCTTTACATTCATTTATTCTTGTCATCATGGCTAGTAATTAAAGATGTCCCAATGGCCCTGGACCATCATTAATTGACCTTTGATCACCATCCAGAATGTGAAATGTTACGTGCCTGACTGGCCGATCAAATATATTTTAACAGAATTTGTAATGTTTTCTTTGTTTGGGGCCACCCAAATCATAATGTGAACCGGACACCAATAACAATAGATAATTACCCTTCCTGTTTATATGCAGTTACTTGCACTATTTTTAAATATCGCTCTCCATTTCTGTTTTGTGTGATCACGATGGCATCTCCGCATTCTAATGTGAAGATGATAATTATGGTTAACTTTAATAAATGTGTAATATTCTCTAAATATTGTTACCCAAATTATTTATGTGGTACTCTGCGATACAATACATTGCAATATCTGCAATGCATACATATACTGGACCTAACTAGTATAATTTCAAATTCTTTTCATTTTGTTTCCCCCGTTCCAATTAGGATGTTACTGATGTTATACAGAAATGAATACTGTCACTTTTTTCCTTTACCGCATTCCAAATTCCTGGTTGACATGTATCCTGATTTTGTTCACACATTTCCTGTAGATAGTCAAACTCAGAGTGACTTGTATTGACCTTCAATCACACAACTGACTCCAACTCTTAGTTCCTATTTTTCTGGATGTTAGCCAAAAACTAAAGAAGTTCCGTGAAGAACATAACAGGTGTAGACATGTACAGCTGAGAGTGTCATTCGCTTCATGGATTTTGTTTTTCATGTCGTAAGAGCATGAAATGTACCTTTTCCCCCCTTTTTAATGACCTACTCTGAAGGATTGTTCGTCTGGTACAAAGAAAAGGAAATGTTTCTTCAAGTATTGGTAGCCTTAAAAGAAAATGGGACCGCCTACAAAAAAGGAATTGTTGACAATATACTTAATTTCTCTTAATGTTGGTCATTAATCCAAAATGAGAATTGGGCTGTGAAGTGCTTTTTTGTTCTCTGTGTCATACATGTAAATTATTCAACATGTAATCACTGTAACACTGAATTGTCTACCTCTAATATACCATTGAGCAAGTACATTGAACATTGTGATGCTGCTTTTATTCATGAACACACATAGACCTATTTGTTTTCTTCTTCATTTTCATTCCTTAAATCGTTTCATACCAGCGTTAATCTTATAATTTTTCCTTTCAGTGTGTGATATCCTTATTATTTACTTTGTGAGGTTATGACAGTAACTATATTTTTGTCCATGTATGTACATGATTTGATTCAGTTCATAATATTTTCAGTTTGTATTTGTTCCTTCATTAATTCATCATGTAAGAGAAATGTTCTATGAATATTTAAGTTTTTTTGCATCATACACTCACTGATAGATATCTTTTCATGAGGGAATGGCACATATATTAAGTAAATTCAAAATGGATGACACTTTCACTTGAATAAAAGTTTTCTTTTGTCTCTTTGGTACTTTTAATGTGGCTACAACTCAGTATGCATTTTCCTTACATGAGGAACAACATGTAATTAACACTGAATGTGTATCATTATACTGTATGTTGCGGCTAACCTGTAATGTACATGTAGAAAGAGTGTTCAGGAATCAATAGCACTTTTAGTTTTTAAAAAATGTACTATTTCTGTGGTATCATTATGATATGATGTATTAAAACTCAAGTAATTAGTAATTTTCTAGTTGCGTGGTTATACTCATGTCCTTGATTAAATTTGCGTTTAAACACATTCAGTTTGTACGCATGCTGCAGCATGGGTTTATTTTTAGTCTGTAATAAATATCTCAAAATATGCATTCATGACCATCTTTGCACAGAAGCTACAAGTACATGAACTCTCCAGAATTAGAAACCCCCTTGTCACTACGTGGAATGTTTATTAGGAAACCTCAATGTCAGTGGGGATTTATTTAGAGATTACCGAGGTAATTTGGGATCATGCAGCCTGTATGACCGACCATACCCCGTAACCAAGCCTAAACATTCTGGTCGGTCAGACTCATACACTGGGGGGCTGACAGTGCAGGAAATGACATTAGCTGCTCGTGGTAACCCGAGGGCCCATTCACACTATTGTTCGAAACAGCGTTTTGTAATATATAATTTGCTCAAAATTGTATATTTCTTTTATAAAATGTTCACATTCATTTCTATAAACATTTGCATCAATACATCCAAACCTGTCTTACTAATATGAACCACCTGTCTATGGCAGCCAACCTCCCTATAGTGGCCACCAAAAGTGATCACCTGCATTATAAAGAAAATATTATGGAACCTGTCTATAGAGGTCACCTGTCTACAGTCACACTTTTCTTAATACATTTGCCTTTAGATAGTCACTGATACACAGGTTTGACCGAACTAGCGCTTACATTTCATGGTTTGAAACAATGATTCAGTCTGCACAGTATATACATGTACATGTGTAAATAATTATATTCAAAGTAAATGTGAATTTGGCAGGCTGATGATGTTTCATTCATGAACAGATTTAGGTCTTTAAATGAGGCACAATGATTCACAATCAAGGAGTAAAAAATCAAGGAGTAGTATTATACAGTTGTTAACTGGTGGTGGAGGGAAAAGCCCTGAATGTTCCACTCCCAAGGGATTTTAAATGCTATTGAGGGAAGAGTAAATAAGTCCCGAGACGTAGTCGAGGGACTTATTTTCTTCACGAAATAGCATTTAAAATCCCGAGGGGAACATTCCATTATTTTCCCGACAGCAAAGTTAACAACTGTATTATCATCTGAATTGCCATGTAACAGTGCCATGTAATATCCAAAAATATTACATGGCAGCTCATGTACTATATTTACTAAGTCAGGTGATTATAATGTCATAGTCACTGTGATAATTAATGCATTTAAATACGTTACAAGCCCTGCCCAGTTATGAACTTGTAATTTCTGTTTAGACATTCACACTGTGGTTTCTTCATATATATGACAATATTTAACAAAATATTGTTTCTTTGTATAAACCACACACTTTGTGTTTGTTTTCAGAAACGAAAAACATAATTTAAGGCATAGCTGTATATGATATCATACAACACATTATTTTGAAGGAATGTGAAGACCAGTTAATTCATACATATACATGTGCGCACAATATTATTGTTTCGTTTTTTAGTTCAATGAAAAACAGAATTATTGCTATACAGCATATTACGTTATTTTGAATGATAGTGCGAACACCAGTTTAGTCATACATGTACATGCATGTGCATTTTTGTATGTCAGAGGTTTAAATATAACTCATCGGTTTTGTGGTAGCCTTTCAGTATGAGGTGGGCTACGGTAAGATATTTTAAAGTATAATCATCAAGTTCATGACTTCATGTTTCCCTTCATCACCCTCAATATATCTGCAACTAAAATGAACCCCCTTAGAAATTAAAGAAACATGGTACGTTGATTTACTTTCTAACATTTGACTGGCAATTAAAAGTGATCATGAGACATCTTGTATTTTGTTTTATAGAGAATCATTCTTTCGCATATCTTGTGTTCTGTTTACACAATGGTTTGCAAATCTGTTTCTACAGAAGAATTGCTATTTCACATATTTGTTTTTAATTGATGTTATTTAGCTTTAAAGTGCAAACACAACATTGTTTTTGTTTGCAAACAAATTTGCACTGAATGTAATTGATAGCATCATGGTATAAAATATGATACGATGTTGTCTGAATTATGTGTATCAATGTATGCATATCTATATCATATTATAATCGATACAGGTTAATAGTGAAGTTACATTATAATAATGGTGATTATATACTCATTCTGAAATTAATTATCTTTTAATAATGATATTCTTATTAATTTTCTGTAAATTTTACATGTACAATGTGTATATATGAGCATCCCTATAAACACATGTAACTAGTACATAATAGTAAAATCTATCAAGGTATATATATCGTTTTGAGAGCAACATAATCACAATATTGTGATGGTTGACAATTGGGGTTTCAACATAAATGCATGAATTATCGGCATGCCTGGTGTTGGTATTATGAATTATACTTGTAACAAATTTTTATAATTTTTTGTAAAATCATAATCATTGTACAAAATGTAGGTCATGTACAAAGTCCATCATATTCAGACCAGACTTTAATTAATTAAGCAGTTGGCTTAAATTTATGTCAGTTGTTATTTCACAATGAAGCAGAAAGCAGCAGCTGTATGACATTGGATAACAATTAAAGTAATGGATGATTTCCATCATTGTCTATCATTTTTTAAAATTGGGCTTTACACATAACTTGCATGCATTTTACCTTGTTATTAATTTTTCGGCAACTCATAATTACATATATACTCTTTTAGTGTTACTGTGAAAATTACTTTTCAAATACATAAAGCTCTAGGTCTTCATTTCTGCTCACTTTGTGTACAATGTACACAAATCATTATCTCTCTTTCTCATATCATTTTTTCTGCTTAATTTCTGAAATTATACTCTAATGTGTGCAATTTTCTGTTGCATGTTTCTTTGATGAATCATACTAATTGTTTTGTACAAAATGTTATATAACAAAATTATTATATATCCATATGCGGACAAAAATGGGGTTTATATTGTACTTGCCCAACTGGGTAATCAAACGTGTATGACAGATTTGTTAATGTTTGGGTCCACTAAGTATAAATCAAGGTTTCAGGCCAGAGATGGGTATTGTAATGAGCAAACACTCTTGCCCAGAGCAAGTGACCCCTACAAGTGTGTTGCAAGCCAGCGACTAGCTTGTGGCTAGCTAGCGGCAAGCTTTATAGGCAATCTCTGCTGAAATTATGCTTGCGAAGTATATCCGCACGCTAATGACACACTTGAAATCTGCTGCACGCTCACGATTTCAGCAGAGATCGTCAACTATGCTTGCTGCTAGCTAGCCGCATGCTAGCCGCTAACTTGCGGCATGCTTATTGATTTCTGTAGGGGCAAAAATTAGTGGAGGGCAAGTAAAATTTGAAGTCACTTTCCCAACCATTTAATTGAATGCTCTTTTGTTCTAATGTACCAAATTTGGGCAAGGAGTGTATGCTTCGGGGCAAGCTATTTTCTTAGGAATTTGCCCGACTGGGCAAGTTAGAAAATAACATTGTAATTATAAAATGAACCAGAATCTGGTCTTTTGTAACCTTGTGCTTTCAGTTTTCACTTTGTATCCATTATATTCTCACTTTATCATATATATTGTAATCTTGGTGTTGTGTATTTTCAGACAAATAATTCTTCAACAATTATAAATACAAAGAAAATAAATATTAAAAGCACTATTCACCAGTGCTATCAAATCACAGCAAGCTAAACAAAACCACCTTTGAATCAACCAATCTTGATTTTTGTATGTGTTTTGTGTGTACAGAATAAGATAATATATGTGTGTGTGTGAGTGGATGTTTGTTTGTATGTGTGTTCTTGTTAAAGAGTCAAAGCAAGGACAAATAAGAAAGGGAAGTTCCCTGAACTGTGGATCCATTGGAAGTTTGGTATAATATTCTTGGAATGTCAAACAATGAGTTTGTATTTTTTTTGTGTAAGATGTTCACGCACAATTAGGCAAAATAGCTGTCCTCCAAAAGTATGTACTGTACAGTTCTGTATACAAAATTGTGAGTGTATTTGTGTGTATGTGTGTGTATGTATGTGTGTGCGTGTCTGTGTACAGTGCAATTGGATTACGTGTACATGTATGTGAGCAGATGGCCGAGAGTTGAGAGAAAATATCTGAAATCTCTCACTTATTTACTATATATTATTAGACAAACATACACACACACACACAGACATACGTTCGCATACACACATACATTAATCACACATGTAACAATCGCACGATTTACCAACAGATAGGCCTAGTATAGCATAGAGTTTATGCAAGACAAATTATTAGATTATAATGCGAATCATCTAGTAGACGAAGGCGTAGTGAGAGTATCCAATTTTTTAAAGCTGTGTAGTACGGTATTTGATAAAATGCATTTATGCAAGACAAACTATTATTAGATTGTAATGCAAATCATTGGGAGAATGCTCCAAATAATTACAAGATTTCAAGGGCTTTATTGGTATGGAAACAAATTCAGGCAAGAGAGGAAAAAATATTTACATGTACATAATCATATTACAAGATGCTTTGAAGAATATTTGTATGATGCATAATATACATGAATTGTACATATTTCATGTGTGAACATATATATTGCTCTTAATGTATTTCAGGGTAGGAATATATACAAAAATAAATGAGGCATTCTTGCTAATTAGGACGTTTTCTTTATACAATTCATATCGATCCGTACACACAGAGTATTTACACGTGGTAGAACAATTTTGTAAAAAAGTGAAAGTATACCAAATTTTGAGTAAGCTAGCTCAAATAAATCATTATGACAAGAACATTATACAAGGATATGTCATGCTCCTGTATATATCTCTGAACATTGGGGTAGTACTGTAGTACATTTTACAAGTAGACATGCAGAAAAAACATGTCACAGACTGTCTTACATAGTAGTGGGGCATTTCAGTTCATTATGACGATTTCCTACATCCCCCCATCAGTGGCGTAGCTACAGGGGGGAAGGGGACACGTACCCCCCTCCCAATAATTTCCCCCAAACACTGATTCAAAACATAAGCGGAAAGTCTGCAAAAAATAAAGAAATGCGTAAGAGGTGCACCCCCCCCCCCCCCCCCCAATCAGCCAGACCACGCTACGCCAATGTCCTTCATGTACACACGGTGTAGGGAAAAGATCGTGCCCAATTAAGCCTGTGAAGCAGTTATTTCTGACAATGTGGTAAAGTGTTACTTTATGATGAAAAATACTTCCCACTTTACATCAAGGAGGATTACTAATTAGGCAAAATTACATATTCGGGGCTGTTTTCGTGAACGATTCAAAGAATAGCCATAATTATTCCTTGTTTGATACTCACAAATTCTTGCTTCATGCATTTTACCCAATTAACTCGCCATACAATTGTCGCCCAAGCCAGTGGTGTAGCATGGTCAGAATGATGGGGGGTGGGGGGAGGAGGGGAGGGAAATGATTTATTGTGGGGTAGGGGGCACACTCAATGTTTTTATTTTTTTAAACTTTTTTGTTTATCAAATCATTATTATTGTATTTATTTATTTATTCTTTTTTTTGGGGGGGGGGGGGGGAGGGAGGGGGGTTGGTAAGCGACCCCTCTCCAGGGCCCCATTGCAGAAAGAGATACAGTCGACTGCAAGTAAGTCAGAAAATTTTCGCGTTTCAACCAATCAGATTTGAGCATTTAGAACACAATTAATTGTAACTTACAATCGATTGTATCTCTTTCTGCAACGGGGCCCAGGTATCTACACCACTGACTCAAGGTTGAAGTATATGGAGGTAGGTGGATTGATTGAAATGAATGACTCGAGGATGTCCAATGAAGTGTGCATGACATCACAACCAATCATCCAGATGAACGAATTACACCCAAATTCATTTGAAACTGCATACTAATGAATGACACAACCACACATAATACGCACTCACACACACACAAATATACTACTTCCCACTTCCCACAAACTGTAACAGCATGGAATGCGCTCCCCAATAATATCTTGGCTTCTACATCACTAGGAGCCTTTGCGGGAGCAGTTGCCTCAATCGGCAATTAATGGGACACCTCACCGGTTCCCCTCGACTCTACGTCCTGACTGATGGACCCTGTCGAGTACCCAAGTAGAAGTAGAAGTATAGCATGCACCCACACACACACATACATATACACACAAAAATTACTAAATGAATGAAAAACATGACCTGAGTTATAAAGGTTTCTTGTGAAAAACAATACAATTTATTGTACAGTACACATAAATACCCTTTAATAGGAAGATCGTGAACATTTAGTTCTGCTTTACAGTAGATTTATCGCCATTAGCAAAAAATTCCAAGACAACCTGGATATTTTTGCAGTCACACACCAGCATGAAGCGTTTACATATAAGTCCCATGCATGTAAAGCGAAACGCACTCAACCCGATCCGACTAGTTTTCACCCAATCGGATCAGCTCAGTGTGTGTTGCTTCATGACTCTGATCTTAAAAGTGGGAATCCAGACGGAGCTAATTCAACATGTTGAATTGGCCCCGACGTATCGGCACCGACTTTAGCCTAAATGAAAACCAGTCGGATTGAGTTGAGTCGGCTCAGTGTGCGCCGGGTTTACAATGCATCAACATGTCAGGTATTTGTTTGCTGATATGCAGAATTCATTCAGTCCCTGACATAGCCTACAAATCATCAACTCAACCAAAATTTAATGAATCATGAAAATTCATTGAGTGTACATATTTTATAAATTAAACAAAAATGATAATGCAATGATGAAGATTCATTGAGTGTATATAATCATATCCACATTAGTTTTTTCAATCCAGTGCTAAATCTCATACAATTTGTTTAATTTTACATAATTTGAGGCTATGTCTACTTATCCAAATAAATATATAATAATACAAAGTACTGAGCATGCAAACTCACAATTGTAACAAGAACAAATTGTTTCAAACTTTAAGCTGTTCTAAAATACGGATTGTCTCATTTAAACTTCACATTGTAAGAAAAGAGATCAAATCACTTTAAATTACAATTAATTCGATATTGTTCTAAATAAGATCCATGCATGAAGGAAATCTCGTAAGAAAACTGATCAAATAATTTTCAGTTAAAATTAAATAGATATAATAATCATAACAGGAATATGTGTTGTACAAAAACGTCAACTTGATAGTCAAACTGTTTATTCTAACATTTGAACCAAATTCCCTCCTTCCACAAAATGAAGCAAGAGATAACAGAGATAACAGAGATTTTCAATTAAAAATGTTCAATTTAAAATTAGTAAGATATTGATTATAAGATAAAATATGAGTTGTACAAAAAATAGTCATTGTGATAATGAATTTTCATTCTAAACATTTTTCTAAACCACTTTTGATTAAAATGAAATATATATTCATGTAGATCAGAAGCAAAATATGAGTTGTATAAGAATATGCAACATGACAATTAATTTTCATTTATATTCTTCCATTTGAACTTTATAATCTCTATGCATAAAGAAAGTCAATCAACGGTGGTTTACATAAACAGTACTATATTCCGCAGCTGCACTCTATAGTTATAAAGGCTTCCAGATCCAAACTGCATTCATTTTTGCATACTAATTGATATTTACTTGCTCTCAATTCCTTACACTACACTTTGGAATTATAATTAACAATGATAATGGATAACATTCACATGTGAGAACTCATTTTTCTTCCATTTTTTATACAAATCTTTATAACCCATCGAAGAATACTTTAGTTTTTTATATACAATGTAACATGCTTTTTCCATACACCCCAGCCCGAGAAATCCTGAATGGATTGAGATTATCATATTTTTGTGAATGTTATGGAGAGAGAGAGTATTTCAAGAAGGCACTTGCATTACAAGATGAAAAAATCAGTCACACACAGAGAATAAAAGAACATTTCATAAGAAGAAAATGGTTATAAAATGCTGTAAAAGTGTACATTAATTTTAACATATAGGGGAAAACATGATTATGAAACTTTTACTTTTTGGCCTAAAACTGTTTTACTTTTTGGCATTAAACTTTTGTATAGAATTCAGCATTAAATATTGAGTTTTATTTCTAAAAATATGTAAATCTACATTATAAATATTAAAATCTTAAGATAGTAAAAGGCACTAATTAGCATTACAGAGTTTATATTCTTTGAATAAAATCGACTTGCATATGATTGAAAATAGAATTGCACAAATGTAGTAGATTGCATTATACATGCATGGAAGTAGACTTGAGATGCATTTGAAGACATATCAAAATTACAAACTATTTTGTATTCAAGTTCAAACATTTCATTTTTATCTGGGTTTGTATTTGCTACAAAGAAAATGAGAGAATATATTAAACAATTCATATTTTTACTTTAAACCAGTGAAAACACACATTTAAGATGTATAAGATAAGTATCACTGTACAATTATGTTTACAACAATTTTTTTCTCCACCTTAAAGTAATTTCTGGAGGTTAATTGGAGTAAAATTGGGAAGGAATAGATTAAACATTAACAAACAAATTTTCTCAAAGTTTGCATTCAGATAATAAACCCTTTTTATATTCCTTTCTAATAATCATTTCAGAAATTTGGATCGATGCATTTTCCTGACCTAAAATATGGCAAACAACCTTGTGCAGTATGGAGATTCAAAATGGTTGACTGTTATATATTATAACACATTCTCAATTGAACCTAATCTGAGTATTATAAACCAATCCTAAATGGGTAAATGCATTGCCTGTGGTAACCTTTTATACCATACATCAGGCAGGGCTCAATACTAGCACTTGCCCAGGGCAAGTAAAAATTGGTATCGGGCAAGTAAAATATCATAAATTGTCTAGTTTGCTTGCCCAGTCAGGCAACTAAATAACTGTTCAACTACGAGAGAACAATGTAATTTCAAACATGTAAATCTCAAGTAAATTTTATAATGGGGCAAGTAAAATGTCAAAATTTGTGATTTTAGTTGCCCGATTTTAGTTGGCCAGTACAAAACAAAATTAGTGTGGAAGGTTGCATCATGTATGTAATGCAGTATACAGGAGAAGACATGTTGTCTTATTTCTCAACAAATCATCACTGTTATACAGAAAAGAACATTACTTACTTGACACTTTCTTGAATTTAATAATAATAATAATAATAATAATAAATCAGCCAATATGTCAACTTATTTGTACAGCATCAGTGATAAGGAGATTGATCCTTCGTTCCCGTAACTGAATTCAAAATGAAAAATAAGACTACAAAATTGAATTATACCACATAATAATGCAAAGACAACATTACGCTTCAGACAACTTACACATCATCAAGTTCATTATACAACTATAGATAGTTGTCAAGAAGAACATATTGAACAAATAAGAACAAAATAATAATAACATATTGCATACAAATGCTGATCAATAAAGAATATGCCATAGCTGTCGTTGTTGGGCAATCTAAAAGGTCTCATAGTCTCATTTGATTGTCATCCTGACATATCTTATAAGTTAGACTACAGTCAAACCTGTCTATGCGAAGATCACCCAGAGTATAGGGAAAAGGTGGTCTTTATAACCAGGTGATCTTCACTGATAATCTTAAATGAATGATCATGAGCAAAGAAAAATAAGCTTCGCCGGGAATCAAACTCGAGACCTCCAGATTGCTAGACTGGTGCTCAACCATCGAGCCACAAAGACCCTTGAATGGGGGACATTCCCATGAAACCCTTTTCATTGCTCGTATAGTCAGAAGCTGTATAAACCGGGCTCTAACCCAAGGATATTAAAGTCGATTTATTATCCTTGTTCTTTTGTGTAGATCTTTCCTTGATACTTTCTCACATCACTCCATACAAAATTAAACTCAAAGAACTCAAAGCTGCTCAAAGATTATTCCTCCACCTCGATGAGGAGTCCCTCCGTGTCCAGCTGTACCTCATGTACCGTCACATCTTGAGTGCCCTGCATGGAGCAATCAGAAAAGAATAACTTTGAAGTGAATATTTGTCAGATTATTAAAAAGCACTTAGGATTATGCAGAGATACCAACATTGAAATTCAACAATCAGGAAGATTTAGGGAAACTTTATCAGGAATCAGGGAGATGGCTGATGGGATGAAATCCGAAGCAGTAATCTCAGTTGGTCTATTTCCAGGGAGTCTCCTGCAAAATCAGGGATACTTGGCAGCTCTGGTTATGTTATGTTAGGTTCCTTAGTTAGCACATACACTTCTCCCCAGTAGCACAGCTAGGAATTCTCCAAGGGGAGGGGGGGGGGAGCTCAAACCTGCAAGCGCATAAGCACAAGTCGCTTCAGATGGGATCCAGGGGGCGGATCCTCCAGTAGCTTTTGGATTTCAGCTATTCAAAGCCCCAAAATCGAAAATACTGGTACTGGCTAAAAAGCAAGTAAAAAAAAGAAGAAAAAAGCAGGCCTGGGGGAGGGTTGGACCCCCCCCCCCTCGCTATGCTACTGCATTATGTTAATTAATCAACTTTAACAACAAAACTCGCCTCTTTTCCTGAGATGATCTCCCAAACGTTTTCGGCCATATTAGGCTGCTTGGTCAGCACATAACGAAGCATCCTTGCACCCCCCCTCCCTCTACTCACATTATCGTTTAGCGTTAAAAAGAAAACTGATTTGATTAAATTATATGTTTATCAAGTTTATCAACTCACCTCTATTCCTGAGATGATCTCCCTAACTTTGTCGGCCATGTTGGGTTGCTTGGTCAGCACGTACATGAAGCCGCCGCCTCCTGCCCCGGCCAGGACTTGTCCGTGTGCGTGAGCCTTGAGCGCCGCCATCATCTGGGTCACGATGCGAGGTTCGCTTCCGGGTGCCATGACCTTCTTCTGGGACCAGTACGTGTCCAGACATGCTCCCACTCTCTCAAAGTCACCTGAAGGGATAAAAGAAACATTTTACAACAAACAGCAGTCAAATAGTAATAAATTTTCAAAACAAAACATTACTCATTAATTATAAGAATAATAAATCAACGTTTACATATGACCTGCTCTGGAAATTCAGGCTTTCGGAGGCAAATCATGTTTTGCAGAAATTTGCTTTAAAAGTGAGAAACATAAATTCTTTTTGTTTTATTATCAACAAATTTGAAGTGACAAATAACAAATATTGTCATTTTCATGATTTTTAATCGAATGATGAGTTCTTTAAAGAAAAAAAACACACTTAAATTTTGACTTTTACAGACAGGGCCCCAGAGTTTGTCCAAGTTTTTCTCATAATAGTATTGTACCTGCAGTCATTGCTCGTGCACATTCCTCTGCATTTTCGATGAGCTGCTGACAGTTGCGTACAATCAGGGGCTGCCTGGCATACCAGTTCCTTATCACGTCCTGCAGCAGGTTTCTGTCAAAAGAAATCCATATTAAAATTCAATTACTGTCTCTCTAATGTTATATTGTTTTCAGATATTGCAAGTCAAGTGCCTGAAGATGGATTAAGCACTATCTTTAATATGTACGTTAGGTTTTTGTTGACTATACAATATATTCATATTTTAAAATTGAAATTACTGATTTCTGTAGCTGCACATTCCACATGGTAACTCAACAAAAGATTAAAAACTGCAAGAAAGTATTTAGTTTTCATTTTTTGTCCCGACTCCCTGAACTAAAACCCCACATATTTTCACAAATTTCTGGTTGCTGTATATCACACAATAAATTGCATTGTACATACCAGTATTTTAAAATAAATTGATAACACAATAGAGCTTGATTTTTTAATTCAATAAATCACTTATTAAAATATGCAGATGTCATTTGGAACTCAACCTTCAAAAACATGTTCTTATTAATTATACTTTCTGATTTGTAACACAAATCATAGCAAAGTTTGATAATGATACCAATATGTTCACCTATCTACCAATTAATAATAGTTATTTAGATGTAAAATATACACACGCACATGCATACAGAAACATGAATTAATAAACACTTTCATTAATTCATCAAAAGGTAATGTAGAGTTAAATACCAAAGACACAATTAATATCAAGTTAAAGTGCATGTCAAAACAAAAGATAATGTATTGATAACATCATAGAAGTTAACATATTATGTGATTAAAAAGGTGATTAAAAAGTTCACTTTGTTAATAATTTCTAACAAGCTTGTGTTCCCTGTGAAATTTAATAAACATAAAACACCAACAAGTTAAAGATATATTGCCATTAACAGACCTAGTATATAAAATTAAAAAACAGTGAATGATTAGATAATTGTGCCGACAAATGTCAATCATCGTGGTAAAAGTTCATCATGGTATTAAAAAGTTCACTAAGTATTAAATAATTATGTGAAAGTGCATTGTACATTATTTCATGAGATATAGACACACTCTGGTTTAAAGGGGACCACCAGGCAAAGAACAACACATTATTATATGTTTTGGTACCGTTTTGTGATATCAAATAGATACCCAACATTTTGCAAAGGGTTGTGTAATTCATAAACAAAGCAATTAATTTCCACCACTTACGGAACCACTGCTATTTCATACTTGCCAACATTTGAATTTTGGAAAGAGGGACAAAATTGGCCGGGGGTCACATTGCAAGCACAAAGTCCATTGCGACAGGGGTCCAGCCAGGCCTTGACGTTTTTGAGTATTAAATGCATTCTCGACCCATTTTTCATAATTCTTCCAAAATTACTAGGTAAGATTTGATCAGATTTACGTTTAAATGTTGTCTCTATACATTTAATAAAGTAAAGTAAAAAAAAAAAAAGTAAAAAAAAAAAAAAAAAATTTTAAACTTAAAAATCGGGACGCCCCGATTTTACACTTCTAAAACATTCAAAAAACGGGACAATTCCGATAAAAACGGGACAGTTGGCAAGTATGCTATTTACTGCGGGCCAACCATTTGCGAGTGCGCCAATGCAGCTATTCACGCGCACGTTTGTAAACAATAGATTCCCGGGCGATTCGTTCGCTCTGCACGGATTGCAATTCACCGCGCACATAGCAGTCTGCGTAATTCAGACCGCATGAACGCATGCTTTAGAATGGTGATGCGTTTCCAATTATATTTTTTTTCTGGAAACATATTTTTGTGAACTTGTTGATGGAATGGAATACTAAAGATGTTACCTTTCTTTAATAAGAATATTATTTTTGGGTGGTGGTACCCTTTAAGGTAATTAATTCTTAGATGTGGGGAATTACCCAACTGGCATATAAATTCCCAATGTCAGTTACGGGAAAGAGCCTCTTGTCATTTAAACAGGTTTTCATTTCCCACGAATGAGGCCATCATCCTACATGTAGTATCAGTTCCTGGTTCACAATATTCATGTTCAGAAACAATTTATACACCCTCTGGGTACTACCCTAACATAAAACACATAACCCGCTCAGGACTAATTGATTTCGCTATAACATCTATCCTCCATAGACCCAAGCCAGAGTATTTTGGGGACCAGTCCTGAATGGGTTAATTAGTACCTATAGGCATTGGGCAAGAACTATAATGGAGGGAGATTTGTATTGTGGTATTGTGGTATTGTGTGAAGGGCCTTCAAAAGTGAAGCTTTCAAATAAATTGCTATTGAACCACAGAACAAAAGTGGATTTTGAATGAATCATTAATTTATGGAATAAATCCCTGCCGTCATTTGTGCCTCTGATCTGATGAGCAACGAATCTGCTAGGATTGAAAGCTTATAGGCCCCCCATTGCCACATGATTAATTCCATCAAACAAGAACTTACAAGAAAAAGAAGAAACTTTATCGAGCCTCTCCCTTTCCAATATTATTAATTATTATTCCTTTTATTAACAAATTGTTTGAATGGTTCATATTGAATATCTTGATTTCATTTCTCTTCTTCTATGTGTTTTTTTGTTATTGTTATTGTTAATGTTAATATGTTTTATGCTCTCATATTTTTGGTTTTAATGTTTGTATTGTATATGAATCTTCGAAACTATGTATTTTAATTTTAGTTTGAATCAGAAAAAAAAAATGCTCAAATAAAATGTTCGTACCTTGAAACAGATATCATTAAATTGTTAGTTACATCGTGCATTTCCTTGTAGGAAAAGGAAATTAGTCAAACAAATCAATATTGTTTTAATACAATTGAGGAAGTATTACTTCCAGTGAATAACCTTGAAACACCCAGAAGAAAGACAAAAAAAACATTGTACAGAAAGTATAGTCATGTAAATTCCAGTGGAAAAGGATGTCAAACCAGGGTGCCAGGAAGAAGAATTATGGTTTCTGCGTGTTGATATGGTACAAACTCACTTTACAGCTCCCTTATAACTGCTTGGATGAAAGACAAGCAAAACATATGCAGTCAGACATTTGAGAGACCGTAACCTGGAGTATTAAATCTTCTTTGGAATTTAATTTTTCACACACTGGCAAATAATCACAATTCTCAACTTATATCGTGATGGAAAATATCTTTGATATTCGAAAAAAATGTAAACATGATTCAAAACTTGGAATAAACGTTTGCACCAATTCAATTGAGCTACAGCGCAAACAAATGGGACCTTCACTGCTCTACTAGTCAATAACTGCATTGTATACAACTTGACAAATACCTGTATGAAGAATTAACATACTTAGGAATGTGGAAAGTGATAATTCAAGGACTTCACATTAAAAACAACTAGATGGATCTTCGACTGCGCGCAGTCGAAAATGATGCCTCCGCCATTACGCAATTTATTTATGTCAAGCCCAAATCAACATGTACACAGAATTAATTCTGTCAACTCAATTTTGATGGTACTCTGTCTTTTAGATCTTGACGTATCACAATTATGAGCTATAAGTGACCTTGACCTTTGCCCTCATGACCCCAAAATCTAATGACTACAATTGTTCCCTATTATACATTTAGGTATCAAGTTGGATTGAAATCTGATATTCAATTCTTGAGATTTCCAATCTCAAGCTACTTTTACACATAATGAGCCCTGTGACCTTTGACCTTTGACCTCATGACCCCCAGAATCTAATCAGTTCATTGGCTCTCCAAGGAACATACATGTACCAAGTTTGGTCAGAATCTGTCAATCCCTTCTTGAGATAACGCGATCACGAGCTATTTTTGCATATATAATGAGCTCTGTGACCTTTGACCTTTGACCTCATGACCCCAAAATCTAATCAGATCATTGGCCCCCTAAGATACATACATGTACCAAGTTTGGTCAGAATCTGTCAATCCGTTCTTGAGATAACGCGATCACGAGCTATTTTTGCATATATAATGAGCTCTGTGACCTTTGACCTTTGACCTCATGACCCCAAAATCTAATCAGATCATTGGCCCCTAAGATACATACATGTACCAAGTTTGGTCAGAATCTGTCAATCCGTTCTTGAGATAACGCGATCACGAGCTATTTTTGCATATATAATGAGCTCTGTGACCTTTGACCTTTGACCTATGACCTCATGACCCCAAAATCTAATCAGATCATTGGCCCCCCAAGATACATACATGTACCAAGTTTGGTCAGAATCTGTCAATCCGTTCTTGAGATAACGCGATCACGAGCTATTTTTGCATATATAATGAGCTCTGTGACCTTTGACCTTTGACCTCATGACCCCAAAATCTAATCAGATCATTGGCCCCCCAAGATACATACATGTACCAAGTTTGGTCAGAATCTGTCAATCCGTTCTTGAGATAACGCTATCACGAGCTATTTTTGCATATATAATGAGCTCTGTGACCTTTGACCTTTGACCTCATGACCCCAAAATCTAATCAGATCATTGGCCCCCTAAGATACATACATGACCCAAGTTTGGTGAAAATCCGTTAATCGGTTCTTGAGATAACGCGATCACGTACGTACGTACGTACGGACGGACGGACGTACGGACGGACGGACGTACGTACGGACGTACAGACGGACGGACAACCCGAAAACATAATGCCTCCGGCTACTTCGTTGCGGAGGCATAATAAAGGATACATTGAAGAACCTCTAAACTTATCAATATTTATTATTCCTCAGGGACTTGGCAATTTGACAATACCTTCTTGACAAGAAAGATGCTTATTTTTAATTTTTCATCCTATATGCTCGGACAAAAAAAACATTGGATAATTATCTTTTGAAATAGTGACATACTGAAGCAATGCAAGCATGCATACATGTACATGAATTCATAACAACTGCATCAT
Source organism: Echinarachnius parma (assembly GCA_037951105.1). Lineage (NCBI taxonomy): Eukaryota > Metazoa > Echinodermata > Echinoidea > Clypeasteroida > Echinarachniidae > Echinarachnius > Echinarachnius parma. The sequence goes on along the minus strand of JBAMJV010010524.1, from coordinate 53,845 downwards.
GCAAAAGGCAAACCTGCAACAAATACACAAACAGAATTTAAAAATCATGCAAATTAATGCACATCCACATATTTATACATATAAATATGTCCATAATTAAGGAGACATTTAAACAAATCAAAACCTACTTCATTCTTCTGTAACCATAAGCCAAACAACAAGGAATGAGAGAACTATGAAAGCTCCATGTGATTTTGGTTGAATTTGACAAAGCTAATGGATCACTTTAAATTAAATGTTTTTCATTATATCTTTCATTACCAGAAATATATTATATACAATGAAAAATGAGCAAAGAAAATTGGGTTTCCCCGGCATATGAACTCGACTTTGATTGAATTTGACAAAGTTAGTGGATCACTTTAAACTTACACGTACTGTACATGTACATGTACATTATTATCAAACTAAACCGAACACAAAAAGTAACTACCCCCCTAAACAAATGCTAACAATATCTTAACTGATCATTGTCTCAAGCTATAATTGTACCACAATATTTCTGCAGTTGTTATGAGCACTTTGTGTGAAAATCAGAGATATCCATCACTTCATGGCTGAATGAGCACAGATTAATGACAAAATGACCCACTTTCAAAAGTCACAAGAACTTGCGCATGCCTGTACATTGTTGTCAAACAGCATAGATGTATGTAGCTGAATGTATTAATTATGGTTTATAAAAACAATGCTGATTGAAATTCCATCCATTTTGATTTTTTAATGGCACATGTGGTTAAATGCATTAATTGCAATTGTAAAACAGTGCAATTGGAAATTTCTTAATGCTCAATAAACTACAATAATAATATTACTTTTGCAAATTTTGAAATATGACTATTTTCTCCTAACTGTGTGCTTACTCAATCATGGATTAATGGTTACCTCTCATTTCTACATATTGTTTTCCTAACTACCATAGAAATATTTTGGCGAAACAAAATCTTGAAACGATTCTCGGTTATGTAATTATGAGCTGTTGTTTAGGGGGGGGGGGGGGTAGTTACTTTGTGTTCGGTTTATATCTGGTTGTCTCCACAATATCTTACCTTGCCAACCTTGTCTTGCCAGTGGAAACCAACAAGAAGTGTTGGTTGAATCGTTCCTGAGTTTCTTCACTGATAGGAATGGAAGAGATGTTCACTTTCAGTGGAAAACCAGGATCAGTGCGATTCTTTATTGTACATCAATACAAATAAATCCCACTTACATATAAACTATCAATTGATTTTGTGTTGTCTCTATGAAATCTTACCTTGCAAGTCTCGTCTTGCCAGTGTAAACCAACAAGAAATGTTGGTTGAATCTCTCCTGTGTTTCTTCACTGATAGGAACGGAAGAGATGTTCACTTTCAGCGGAAAACCAGGATCGGTGCGACCTATGTTAACTTTTGGGGTTAGGCCTGAGAGAGAAGTATAATTTGGGGGTTAATAGGGTTAGAAGAATAGTGGTGAGGTTATAGAAAACCTTTTGTTTTAATAGGTAGAGGTCCAAGAAGTATGTTGGAGAGTTATTTAAACATGTTAAGGTTGAGATTTGAACATTGGCCATTTATGTGCTTTGTTATATATTTGTATGTGCTCCATTTAACCAGAGTCAGTGTTAACAAATACAAAGTTTGATGGATTACTTATAAGTTTGATGGACTTACCAAGTTTGATGGATTACTTATAAGTTCAACAAAATAAAATTGTACAAACTTGTATATTAATAAAATATTACAAGAGAATTAAATTCATAATAATGAAACGTACGTGACAGGAAGAAAATAGGAACTTTTAGTGAAACAACATAATTATTGTGAATATAATTAGTTTATACAGTATCCCCAAAATCATTGCACAGGTTAATATCAAATAGGATTCGTATCATAAGTCTGAGAAATGGTTTATCAAAAAGATTGAATGTACTAGCGGTTACAATATTAATACAAATATTTAGCTGTTTAGAAACAACTGGAAGTTATGAAACATTTATCTTGAAAAACAAGACTGAGGATGAACTATACCACAGACTTGATCTTGAAAATTATATATACAAATAAGTTGCTTAGAAACAACTGAAGCTTGTGCAAAAATTAAAAAGTGAAAAGAATGAAAGATACTTCCGGCAACTTGACCTTGAAAATATTAATGTTAATATTACAGTGAAGTTGTTTGATAACCACTACAAGTTGTGCAAAAATTAATTGTGACGTAACAATTTTGAGAATGAAAGATACCTCCGACTTGGTCTTGCCAGCCACCGCCCGTCGTTAGCATCTGCTCTAGATGCAGGATCTGCAGAGTAAACAAGTTGACATGATTTCAAATTTGATGGCAAATTTCACAACTGCACCAAGAGTTAGCTGCTGTCAGGCCAGCATAAGAATGTCCTCAAAATTTGTAAAATCATGGAAAAAATGCAAAATCTTCTCAGGCTCTAAGTTATGCGTACATAATAAGATGTTTTAGGCTTCTTTAGTATTTGTACTTTCAAGGGTTTCGGTTCAAAGAGCAGAGAGAATGGTCAATAATTCAAAATACCTTTTCTTGGTCAGTTTTATCACTCAGGTGATTAAACTAAGTTACTGGTGATGACTCACATACCCCGTGTTCACACACACAATTTTCAGCCCTTAATCAGGACTAAAGAATCAGCAGCTGACTATAGAATCAGCTTCTCATTAAAAATTCCTGTGTCTGAACGCTTACTAACGAAACGTCGTATCGCTAGTGATGACTAGCGATACGCTGGTTTTATCGTCGTTTCGTACGAGAGCTGACTATAGAATCACGCGTATTCCGTGTGTGAACAACCGTAACTCGCTAATCATGACTAAGTGGGCGTGGCTTAATGCGAACGTTCGCTCGCACAGCTGCAGCGAGACAGCGCAGACAGAAACAAATGACAACACACTGCGCAGTAGCAAACTGCGCACTTATACGATGTTCGGGGGGTTCGGTACCAATGGAAAACAGCTGTTGTTCGATATATGCTCTGTGCGTGTGAACATATACCAGGTTTGATTTAATCATCACTAGCGAAACGTCGTATCGCTAGTGATGATTCTATAGAGATGATTAAGGGATAAAAATTTTTGTGTGTGAACACGGGGCATGTGTTTATCAAATCCCCCTGAGAATACCAACACGCATCATCATCACCAGATTATCAACTAACGCAACAATCCAAAATAGCTGTACAAAAAAAAATGTATAAATAAACACATATGTACCCATTTATTTGAAGTAATAGTCTATCAAAAGTGAAATATTTCTTACGGCATGTATGAGCGAGCTGTGGTCGTAGTTCTTGCCAGAGACCCTCCACAGAGCAGCCATCACTCCACCAGCTAGGATGCTGCTCGTACCAAGACCTGAACAGAAAATCAGACAATAAAACACTTCCATGAACATGCATGTAATAAATGCAACGTGTTCAAAAGGCCTATGTAGATATTAATTAAAACAAATAAAGACTGCAAAAAGTACAAACAGCTGCAACTGGATTGGCAGGAACAGACGCTATTTAATATTGTTTCTGTAGTTGTACCACTGCCAACTCTAGGCTACTGCCTCCACCACCGCCACTTCAGCACAATAGCAGCTGGTTTATTAGATAACAATAAACAAAAGTATTTTGTATTTTGATCCGACCAGGTGTGCAGCTGGAACCCTCCTCCATACTTCTGATCCAGTTGGTTTTTGAGGCTTTGGCTGCTGGGGTAGGTCACTACTTCCGCACAGCAAAAGCAGGTTAGTTATATGATACTGGAAGTCTTTTTAGTTTTATCCTACCTGATCCATGAGGTAGATCCGACCAGGTGTGCAGCTGGAACCCTCCTCCATACTTCTGATCCAGTTGGTTCTTGAGGCTTTGACTACTGGGGTACGTAACTACTTCCGCACAGCAAAAGCAGGCCTTCAGCAAGGCACCTGTACACGAGTAAAATTGTACAAAATGTTTAAAGGAAAAGTATATTAACCTGTTGCTTATGGGATCCTAGTGGGCACGTACAAAGTCTTTGGGGATTTCAGAATCTTCCAAGGGAATAGGGTTAATATGAATTGACTTTATATTTTCTAAACATTATTACACTTTTTCTTCTTTTGTTCTATTTGGTCTTCAAGCTTTGAGATCATCAACTTGATGTCTCTGTGCCCACCATTTCCTATTTCGACAAAAAACACAATCAGCTCATCACTCTCTTCATCATTTTTAAATGTTATTATCATAATCATTAATGTCATTGATATTGTGAATGTAACTGTCAATGACACTGGTGTAGTGAATGACATTGTCAGTGTCATTCAACTGTGTCCATGCGTACCTGATGCTTGTGGATTGGTGTAGTTGGCTAGGTCCTTGAGATCCTCACACACAATCTCCTGGCCTCCCTCTCCTTCTTTTCCCAAGACTAAGACCAGCTTAGGCCTGGATGACAAGAACATGAAAACAATTAGTCTGTGAATACTTTTGTATATAACATCTTAACGGAGGATACAGAAAAAAAGAACAGTTTTGTCCACGGTAAAATAATGTTTGAATAATTTATATACTAAAATGGTCTTTTTAAAACAATGATCTCGGGGTGTTGCATAAGTCAGAGAAAATGTGCCTAAATGCGCAAATCTGATCCAGTGCGCATATTTTTCTGACTTGGCAGCCTGGAAATTAGTACACAGGTGAATACACAATACAATAACTGGTCCACAACCAAACTTTGAAATTGAAATATTTAGAATGGTGGAATATACGTAACAGCTTAGGACGAGATGATGAGAATGAGAACAAGAATTAAATGGTGTACTGAAAGTTCATTTAAAGTTCATTCAAATATAAGATCAAACTCATTCAACCCATTCAGGACTGGTCCCAAAAATACTCTGGTTTGGGTCAATGGAGAATACATGTTACAGCAAAATCAATCAGTCTTGAATGGGTTAAAGATCTTACCAATGACTTGGGTGTAACATTCCAAGAAAATTAACCATAAATGTACTTTTTAATCAGGTCTTCCCCGTATTTCTAGGGAAGATTGAAGATAATTGGTATATCTCTCATCCTGCGAACAGCGTGATACTCACTCTGGGATCCTCTTGACCTTGGCACCAATCTTCCTCTGACCGTCCAGCAAGACGGCCGCATCGATCACGGCTCCTCCGTACTCGTAGGTGACAGGAGGGGTGTCCGTCCACCCCCCTGAGAGGTCAATCCTGGACGGACACAGGGCCGTCACCCACTTGCCCATCGGGGGAAGCTCACACGGGGTGGTGGTGATGAACTAGATGGGCAAACGAATCAAAAGAAAAAGAACTCAAATAACTCAATGGATTAAAGCCATCTACACTCATATTTGCCAAGAGGGGTGTCAGTCTACGCCCCTGGGAAGACAATTCTGGATGGATAGAGTTAACCCACTCACCCACTCGGGGGAGGCTCACACAGGGTTGTGCAGATGAACTACAAGGAAAATGTAATTATTGTGAAAGACTTTATTAACTTAAACGCTATTAATTGGCTAATTGAAAATAATGTAAATAACTCAAAATATCTACGCTCTTGGGTGATAGTTAGAGGGGTGTCCTTCCATCCCCCCAACAGGTGCTAATGAACTAGATGGAAAATTAATCAATACAAAAAATGATTTGACAAATAAATTGGTTAAAGATCAAAACACTCAAAGATGATCGTGGGGAGTCCATCAAAATAAATAAAATAATACCAAAATCAGACAAATATCAGAAAAAAAGCTACACCCCTTTATGTACCTGTCTCGCAGACATGACGGCATGTCTGATAAGGATCTGCGTAGCGCCCTCGTAGTGCCGAGCAGCTCTCATCAGACGATCTGGCCGGTCAAGCCACTGTGACCGATGGTTGGCAAGGGAGCGGATCCCAGATTCAGTCTTGCCAGCCTAAAAAGACAAAAATAAATAGTTTAGAAAATCAGGGCTTGCTCTTAGTGGTGAGTTTGGTGCTAATGGCCAACCAGGCCATTTGGCCATTATAAACTGCAATACTAGATGTTTTAGTAACCTCTATAAATCATATCAAATATAAGGCTCTATAAATTTGTATACATCTGTATTCTAAATTCTCAGGCTATCATGAATCTACGATTAGGTCTGTTTTTACCTCCAGTAGTTTGAAGGCCTCATTCCATGTCTTGCTATAAACCCCAAACCACTTCTTAGACCAACTTGACTTTACCCGCAATCATACCCAGAACATTAGCTATGTAGGCTAAATATGTTGTATATCAACTTGAATAGCTTCACTAACAGACAACATGAGTAAACAATACCCAAATTGATGATTCTTCTACACTTAAATCAATGTTGTCATTTGCTTATTTGTTTACCTCTAATAGTTGGAAGGCATCGTTCCATGTCTTGTTCCCCCCTGGACCGCTCCTAAGACCACCTCTACCACCAGCCATCGCACCCAGGACATCAGCTATGCAGGCGAGACATCTGGCAGCTATGCCTGGGGAGTTACATCTGCAGGCAACTAGAGAACAAATGAGAATAACAATAATGTGAATGATAATATCCATGCCCTTCACCAACATAGGTTAAAACACTGGATGCTCAGTGCATGATCCAGTCACTTTGAAGAAAAAAAATCACTAGCAGACGCATGTGGGGATCGAACCCATGACCTCCTGATTACTAGATAGGCATTATAAAACTAGACCATCGAGATCGCCTGATGGTTAGGGCTTTGATATAGAGAAGGTTCTTATTTCATAATAAAACCAATGAATGAATTGTAATAATTAAAACAAATTAGTGATCAAGAAGATCAGTACCTATAGTCAGACAAATTCTCAATTCAAGATGTAATTATCAAACATAAAAGAAATACCTGAAATGATGTAAAAGGAGAAGAGAGAAAGATAAAAAGCCTACCAGGTTTACATGTTTGAGTGAGGAACGGATTTGCATTTTAGAATCATTGATAATAACAAATAAAGCACTGAGTTGTAATATTAAAAAAAAACATGGAAAGCTTTGGCTTCTTCCGGTTAAATTAATTTATAATCATTCCTTGCAATTATACAAATAATATACGTAAAATCAGAAACATAATGCTAATCTAGGTTTAAGAATAAAACTTACTTCGATCAAGTGTCTCCAGCATCTCTGAGGCAAATCCCTCGACCACAGCACACTTGAGGAATGGTAGGACACCCTGGTTTCTGCTGTTCATCAACACATCTTCCACCTGCCTAAGGCCAACCTGCAGAAACATGTCCCTGTAGGCAAAACAAACAATAAACAAGATTGTTTATGGAGAATAACAGAATTTCTTAGTCTTAATTGTTTCATTGAGGGGAAATTTGAAATGGTCTCTTTTTTGATCATATAACTGCATATTGATCAAACAAAAATTAGTTTGATACTGTATAAAAGGAAACATAAATGTGTAAACAAGGTTCTTTTCTGTCCCAGGTTGGATATGGGTTAACATTATGGTAAAGTTTCAATATTGTATAGGACATATACCATCAATTATTGGGACTACAGGGGAACCTCTTTCTAAAGGTTATATTCTGAAAAGAGGGTTTTATTTGATTGGAGCTCTTGTTTAACGAGGTTCCACTGTACTACTTGAAGAGCAACACTAGGCAGAGTATTTGTTGTCTAAAATCAAAAATATTCAGAAGCTTCTTACCTTCTCCACTGGAATTCAGCACCCAGGTTGATGTTGGTCATGATCTCCTCCAAAGACAGTCGCCATGACGACCGCCATCGCTGCAGCATCTCCTCATCCTTCTCCCCGTTGAGCAGCCAGAGTGCCTCGGTGATACCCACAGAGTCTTGGCAGGACATGACAGGAAATAGCTTGGCGTTGTACAGTGTACGGTCAAAGTCAGACTAGGAAAATGAAAGGAGAATTACATGTTATTACTATACAATTTTAACCCTTTGACTACGGGAACTGAGTGGGTGGTGTACAAAGTCTAGATGTAGATTTCAGAAACTCGTAGGGAACGGGTTTATTTACCATTGTTGACATTTCAATGACAAGGGTGACAATAAAATTGTTGTTGAAGATGACAAAGATAATGATGGTGATGACAATGATGATGATGATGATGATGATAATGATGATGATCATGATAATATAAAGATGATGATGATAATTATGATGATGGCGATGATAGGATGATGATAGTGATGATGACAATAAAGGTGATGATGATGAAAACGGTGATGATGACTAGTATAATGAATAAGATGATGATTATCATCATCATCATCACCATCATTCTCAATGATTATATGAAGGCACTGAGACTGAAACTTCAAAAGATATGAATTCTCTTAGGCTGTATACTTATCAAGTGAGTAGGCCAGTCTTCCTTCCTTGTTAATGCCAGGCTTGGACAGGAATACAGCCTATACTAACATCATTAATGTCATAATTGTTGTTGGTAGACAGATTCAAACTTGCTTTCTCGCAAAGGTGGAACAACCTCTCTTGATATCTCAATTAATTGAGTTATGTTTCTTAAAAACATTGAAATTATGAATGTTTTCTGGTGGAATGCTTACCAGGTGAGTTGGCCAGATGTCTTCTTTGTCGATGCCAGTCCTGGACAGGAACACGCCCCAGGGCATGTTACAGAATGTGCTGGTTCCTTTCACATAGGCAATCTATCAACGGAAACACAATGCAAGGAAATACAAGTAATGATTTATACAATTTTGGTCTAAAAAAGGCAAAAAGATATTATTTGGGTAGTTTGTTAAAGCTAAAGCTAGAATAGTAGCAGTGAATTTTCATTAAAGACAGAAAGGTCCTTGAAACACATTACTGCATCAATATTGTAACTGAAACTGAAAAAGGGGTTGTAAATTTCAGACAGCTTGAGTGTTTGTCGTTAGCAGAATTCTTCATTAAAAAAAATATATATATTTTCACACTAAATGTGCCAGTTAAATATATGCAAATCTGCAAGTGCCATCTTAAATGGGTGGCCAAAGTTAAAATGCACTGTATGGGCAGCTTACTGGCAGGTACAAAGCCGCTGACTGCAAACATGCCTGCATGCACGTACATGGCATTTTATGCGTTAATAAACAGTTCATACCATGATTGTGTCAAATTTGCCCATGACGGTGTAGACTCTAGTACTGATGCGAGGCATCCCCAGGCAGATGTTGAAGCCCTGTAGAAACACACTGTCAGGCAGGCTGACATTCTCCAGCTCCTGCAGTCATGTGATCAACCAGCAGGTCATCAAGTGGTCAGCATATCAGGTGGTCAGAGTATCAGGTGATCAGCATAAAATAGGTAAGACAAAAGACAAAGGGAAGGACAAGTTAGGAATCAACCAACATGTCAGTTGACCAGAATATCATGTGATGAGCATATCAGGTGATCAATATATCAGGTAATCAGACTGTCAGGGGATCAGGTGATCAGTCCATCAGCATAAATTAGGCAAGAAAAAAGACAAGGGGAATGAAAAGTCAGGATCAACTAACACGTAGGTGATAAACATATCAGGTAAACATGGTATAGATACAAACAAATGCATGGTTGAAAGAATCAGAGATTGTGAAAGAAGTAAACCTTTCTACTTTACTACATATTTCAGAAAACAGTCAAATGCATTAAAATTGTTATTTGTCAGTGAGGTATACACAAGTAATGTGCATGGACATACGATGTTTTAATTATGTTCTGCAGTAGGTGCTGAAACAAAACCCATACTAAAACTTACCTTGGATGCATCCTGGTCGATGTTCATGATGCAAGAGTCCTTCCCAATGTTCATCTTACACTGGAAAAGCAACGCAAGAAATAAGAGAACATTAACTAAGTGTAACATACAAGTATAACATGGCAAGAAAAGATTATCCTCCTGAACAAAGGAATCCCTTTAAAAAAAACAATGATGGCTAGGTATGTACCTCTGATCCATTCACATCACAATAAGTCATTCAGTTAGTCAGTCAAACAGTTGGGCAACAATCTAATCAGTCAGTCAGTTGTTGAGTAAGTCATTCAGTTTGTCAGCCAAACAGTTGGGCAACAATCAGTCAGTTAAGTCAGTCAGTCAGTTGTTGAATAAGTCATTCAGTTTGTCAGCCAAACAGTTGGCCAACAATCAGTCAGTTGGTGAGTAAGTCAATCAGTCGGTCACTTTGTTGCAGTAAGGCAGTCTTTCAGTCAGCCAGTCAGTCAGTCAGTCAGTTATTCAGTCTGTTAGTCAGTAATTCTGCCAATCAGTAAAACAGTCAGTCAGTCAGTAAATTAACCAACTGACCGATCAATCAATTTATGGACAGATGTACAGACAGATGGTCTGACCAACCGGCTGACCAACTCAACCAACCAATCATTCAATGAAATAGAAAAACAAGCGAGTAATTAAGGAATTGATCTTACCTGCAGATGACTGTGAGCTATAACACATGATTTCCCAGTGACCTGCACCCCTGATTCAACTATGGAGTTCATGACTAGGCTGCCCTCATGTAGCTGTGAACCTTCCTGTACAAAAAAACCCACAATAATACACATATTATGTCGCATTTATTCTAATAAAGGAATTCATGTCTCTCTTCAACTTACATTTTAATTTTGCTTTCAGGCCACCATTAGGTCACCGTGGCATTCCATCAAATAATAGGAACACATCATGAGAAAATGGCAGGAATACGACAGTCTAACCTGTCTGGGTTCACTTGGTTTAAGTGGCCACTTGTCTGAAGCAGTCAACCTGCCTATTGTGATAACCATAAGCGATCCCCTCTGGAGAACATCAATGTTATGGAACCTGTCTTTAGCAGTCACCTGTCCATAGTGGTCACTTTATTTTAGCTTCTCTTAAGGTATTTACTTTACACAGGTTAAAGGGATAGTTGAGTTCTGGTAGAGAGAGTACAGTTTTAGTCAAACTGAATTTTAGTAACCAAAACCTGCACCATTACATTACACACTAATAATTATAACTCCACCATGCTCAAAAGGAATACAAAAATTACAAACGACTAAATAAAAAATCTGTTATTAAAAAAGAGCTGTTTAAACTAAAGAGGGCGCTTTCAAAAAACGCATTTGTTTAAACCATTTTAAATAAAATATTGTGCATGTGATGTTTTGTTGAAATAGTGATTAGATAGAGAGATAATCAACTACTATCTAAAAACCTCTTTTGAACATTTTTGAAAAGAGGAAGCATTTTAAAACAAATTTTAACGGCTGGTTCAAAATTATCGAATACTTGTGGGGCCCCACATTTATTACAAATGATTATGTTTATGGATATTTCAGCCGTTTCTGAACCGATTTTGATCAAATAAAGTTTATTCTGCCATTCAAATTGTATGCTCTTTCAAATTTTACACTCAGTTTTTCATTATCTCACAAAACAATTATTTTGTGTAGCGCCCTCTCTACCAAAACTCAACTATCCCTTTAAACAGTATTCATATGTGAACTTGTGACTAGAGTTGTGTATCTGCCTTACCTCCATAAAGACATGGGTTGTGTTGGACCAGGCAAAATGGCCGCCGTCCTCTCCCCTCATGGGACACGTGACCAGGTGACGGAGGTGCTCTCCTCCAGACAGAGTCTGGTAGTCATGGGAACCATTTTCCAGCAACACTATACAGAAATACAATGAAGGAAATGAAGAAAGTACTGCTGAAAACTGCTTATTTACTAAAAAACACTAAAAAGATAAAATGAGAGTTGTATGGAGCTTAGCTATCCATCTTTGAAGGAAAGAGAAAATTCCATTTTTATTATGATTTTAATTTAATAAATACAGAAGAAAAAAAATGTGCGAAGCAAATTGACTCTGCAATATCCCTATTGATTTCATATCCTTTGTGTTTATGTCATCTTTATTATAGCTTTTGACTGGCAAGAGCCATTGGAAAAGGTTTCTGGGAAGAAATGGAGAAGAAAAAGAGGAAGAGGTCAACCGAAATGAGGAGAGGAAAAGAGGACGAATAGCATTATGACAACAATGACGATTGTGAGGAGTACATGAGATGCAAGAATGATGGAGACAATTGTAATAATAATAATATATAGCATTTATAGAGCGCATGTATCTAGGTGCCCTATTCAGAGGTGCAGAATTACCCTTGGTCATCAGGTACAGTTCAAACTCGCACAATTATCTTGCGCACCATCTCAACTCCCAGGGGAGCATACTAGCCCAAGCTGCCCTTTTATATAGGGCGCTAAAGGCTAATTTAACACCTGACATTTGTGATGTAAGTGAATATAATCATAATTATTATTATAAGAATTATGATGAAGATAATGAAGATAACATGTCTGTATTTTTGTAACCGTACCTGCTTTCAATTTGACGCCTCTGAACTGCTTCCACAGTACTGCCCTGGCTATATTCCTGATGTAGAGTTGCGATTCGGTGAATTGGGTACGTTGGGTGGTATCATAGGTCTTGCTCCGCTCCCCCGAAAGATACTCCTCTACCTCACTACTCGTCGTCATCGGGAGGATGAAGTCAAAGAAGAGAGACATCTACAAACAGAAGAAATATAAATAAAAAACAAAATAAGATTTAACAGAAAAGGCCAATTATATCATACGAGAGCTAGGGCACACAATTAGCACTAGCCCAATGGCCAGTGTCCACTGAACATATAGCTTCAGGCCTCATCATCATCACTATTTTTATCATTACCATTATTTATTATTGCGGGACCTATAGTTTATTCAAAGGAGTTAATCTTTATTGATTTTTTAGCTATTTTTGACCTGATTTTGATCAAACAAAATATCTTTTGTCTTTAGTCTATAAAAAATATGTGCTTTTTCAAATATTACACTTAGTTTTTCAATGCCTTATTAAAAAACAAATTATTTCCTGAAGTACCTAAAACTATACTATCCCTTTATTAACAAACAGCAAGATTGATCATATTATAGAACAAGACTGAATTATATAATTAAAAAAAAGAGAGAGAGGGAAAGTGATAGGGTGAGAGAAGAAGACAGATAGTTATCATTATCTCCCATTCAAAACAAATTCAATTACTCATTAATCAGCATTTTTATATTCTTGTTCCTTTCCAGTGCATAGCGCAAAAAAAAAAAAAACCGATGACTTCATTTCCTGTGCAACAATGGTTGAAATCGCAAGAAAAAACTAATCACCTGAAATTGGATATATAATTATTAGATTACAATAGGGATAATTATCCTGCACGTCCAAATAAAGATATAGGCCTGCGTCAGTAGTTGTGTATGCAAAATAAAGAAATATAACGACCCTAACGATTAGAATGACATGACTCAAGACGACAATCTTATCTACTGGTTTGCAAGAGCTTGAAAGCAATACTCTGATGTAGTATTGGGTCTTCTGACCAAGAACCTGGCAAACATCAAAGCCCTAAATCTCAGAGGTCTAATGGTCATGATCGATGCTATACAGTGCTCAAAATTATATAGCACAGGCCTCCTGGCCCGGGGCCACTCAAAATTAGCTTCGGGCCACCAAATGTCACTGGCCCGAATGGGCAACTAAATAGATCATAAATTTGAGTGCTCTATTTTGTGAATTAAGGGCCACCAGATTCAGGTTTTGGGCCACTAGAATGTGTAATATCTTGTTTTTACTTGCCTGAGACTGGGCCACAATGCAAAACAAGTTAATTTCTAGCATAGTGCTATATATAAAAAAATCTTTAAAATCTTGGACATAGTTTTCATATCATGTACCATGCACCATGTAATGCATGTACAGGCATTTAGCGGAGGACACACATGACACGAGAGAAGCTATCTGTTATCCTGTAAAGAAATGCTCCTAGCTCCTTATGTCCTGATGGTAACTAGCGGGTTAGGGTCGTTGACCTACCAGGGTTCATTGACCTGAGGGTGTGAGGGGTCACTGACCTGTATTGGTTTGACTCCACTGTCCAGCCCCATGTAGGTACACGCATCCAGCGGAGGACACACATGACACGAGAGAAGCTTATCAGCTATCCTGTGAAGATAATTAAAGCATCAAACCATTAAAAAAAAAAAAAAAACAATTACCTCTAGATAAATAATACCTAGATTATTACAAATGTACAATAAAATGGGGCTAGTAGTTGTTAATCATAGTTACTCTCTAATGCGTAGTTTTTTATTCAAATAATGTTACATTACAATGGGCTAAAAAATGTTGAATTTTGGATTGAAGTATATACAATTTTATGACCTCTCCCTCTTTTTTTTGGAAATAGGACAAAGAACTGCTAAAAAAATGCTCATCCAGTATAAAACTTTGTGTTGTTAAATCTACCAACTCTACTATCAGAGTGTCTTGTACAAAGATGCTGAATGGAGGATGGAGAGCAAAATTGAATCATCGTGTACCTTGAGGGATAGAACATGATTCCACATATGAGAGGCAGCTTGCCATCTGCTAGTGTGCATTGCTTCATGTTGGTCGGGCCCGGCTTGTAGTAAATGTCATCTACAAAACCCTGCATTGATTGAAAAGAGAAAACATGGGTTAAGATGAATTTAACCATTTGTTTGGCACACTAACATTAAATTATGACTCCACATTGCGGGTGCAGTGCTTCATGTTGGTCGGGCCAGGCTTGTAGAAAATGTCATCTACAAAACCCTGCATTGAAAAGAGAAAACATGACAAAAGATAAATTTAACCATTTGTTTGGCACACTAACATCAAATTATGACTCTACATTGCTAGGGTGCAGTGCTTCATGTTGGTCGGGCCAGGCTTGTAGAAAATGTCATCTACAAAACCCTGCGTTGAAAAGAGAAAACATGGGTAAAGATGAATTTAAACAATTGTTTTGCGCAGTAACATCAAATTATGACTCCACATATGAGGGGCAGCTAATTGCCATATGTAAGTGTGCATTGCTCCATGTTAGTAGGGCCAGGCTTGTAGAACATGTCATCTACAAAACCCTGTATTTCATGAAAGAAAAACCAAAAAAAAGGATAACGCTAAATACATGTATGGCCACATGTATGCAGCTCAAAAAATAATAATAATGAAAGAGCCACTATAGATGTAAATGAGTTGAGACAAAGTATAACAGATCATACCTTTAAGTCACATAACTCATCAACGTACCTGTGAATTGATTTTGACGATCCCATGGTTCTTTGCATAGCTGTCCTTGGCAGGTAGTGTGAAGATGTATGCACTGTCCTGAGCTGCTGACCAGTCGATTGGTTGACCATTCCCTTCAATGGCCAGCAACATGTCAGTGCTGCTCACCCAAACACCACACGGACTGCCGGGGCTCAACTTATACAGGGAAGCAAAAAAGAATGAAGATAAAACTAGATGGATCTTCGACTGCACGCAGTCAAAATTGTTTTTGCACGATTTTTATGAGCACAGTCACCTTTGACCTTTGATATAGTGACCCTTTAAATCTAATCAGTTCATTGGCTCCTCATGATACAAACCTAAACCAAGTTTGATGGCAATCTGTCAACCAATATTTGAGATATCACGATTAAAGGGACTTCGTAACATTGTCCAAATCTTCAAAATAAAATTTTAATTCTAGCGGATATACCTTGTTGTATTCGTATTAACAATAAAATCATGGGACAGGTTTCGGTTTTTCAAATTTCCCTTTCGTTACAAATGTATGATTGAAGTATTCAGATAAGAAAAACTCCGGGCGAGTTTTTCTTCCGTGTACAAAGTGAGTGCAGTGAGTTACTGAATATCACTTTGCATTTTCGCTCATTACTTGGACATACAATGTCCATTTGACTTGAAATTTTCACGCAATACCCTGTGGACATATGAGATAACAACAATATACATTGCATCAACCATTCATCACTTTTTGCACATGTCAACAAAGTTACTAGATCCCTTTAAGATCTATTTTTGCATATATTGACCCCTGTGACCTTTGACCTCTTGAACCCCAAATCTAATCACTTCATTGTCTCATTAATATACATACACGTACCAAGTTTGGTAATAATCTTTCAATTTGTTCTTGAGATTACGCATTAACAAGCCCTTTTTTATATGAGCCCTATGACCTTTGACCTCATGACCCCCAAATCTGATCACTTCCTTCTCTTATTAAAATACATACATGTACCAAGTTTGATAATTATCTTTTTATTTGTTCTTGAGATTACGCTATCACAAGCTATTTTTGCACATATAGTGAGCCTTTTGACCTTTGACCTCATGACCCCAGAATCTTATCAGTTCATGAATTGGATCCTCAAGATACATACCACGATACGTACCAAGTTTGGTGAGAATCCATCAATCATTTCTTGAGTAACGTGATCACAAGCATATATGTGACTGGCTAAAGCAAAACCCTGCACTTGTCGGTAAAAATAAAAATTTTGATTTTCAGACCATTAGAAAGGCCTCATCACAAACTTTCATTTGATGCTTTGTTCTAACAAATTGGTCAACAAAAGTCTTTTACACAAATTATGTGAACTTAAAATGCCCATTTCTTCATAACATGAATTACCGACAAGTGTAGGGCTTTGCTATAGCCGCGGTCACATATAATGACCCCTGTGACCTTTAACCTCATGACCCCAAAATCTATTCAGTTCTTTGGCACTTCAAGATACAGATACATTTACAAAGTTTGGTGAGAATCCGTCAATTGGTTCTTAAGATAATGCAATCATGAGAACAGGACGTACAGACAACCCAAAAACATATTTTAAATGCCTCTGGCTACTTTGTTGCGGAGCTATAAAAATGTATGCACTGTCCTGAGCAGCTGACCAGCCCACCGGTTGACCATTTCCCTGAATGGATAGCAACATGTCATTACTGCTCACCCAAACATAAGGCAACAGCCAGGACTCAACTTTATAGGAAGTGCTATAAAATTGGTTCAAAGATTGGGCTGAAGAAGGAGTTTAGATGATGCTCAATTATATTCGCTGTTCATAATTATTACAAAATAATAAAGTATTAAATCATGATGTTCAGATTCATACCTTGGTTGCTATGGTGTGAATGATGGAGTCTATGTTACTGATGAGTCCATCGTACCCCATTGTCTGGCTGCCTGCATTATTGCAATTGGAAGAGTGATGAAACAGCATCCAAAAAGTTTTTAAAAAGCACTAACTCTTTACTCTTTGAATAATTACAACAAATTAATCAAACAATAGTTGATGAAGTTCAGATTCATACCTTGGTTGCTATGGTGTGAATGATGGAGTCTATGTTACTGACGAGTCCATCGTACCCCATTGTCTGGCTGCTAGCATTCTTGCAGGGGAGGGTGATGAAACCACGTCCACAGGGATCAAACGGAAAGAGGGGACTCTGCAGAAGTAAATGGAGGATAAGCAAAGAAGACTAATCTTCGGGTTTATGTCAGGTATTTAGCTTCTGACCATTCAGGCAATGAGAATTAAGGGGTTTCAGGGACGAGCACCGTCTAGGGTTTTCTATAGCTCAGTCGGAAGAGCACCGGTCTAGCAATCCGGAGGTCTCGGGTTCGAATCCCGTTGGAATCCCATTTTCTTTGCCTTATTTTAATCACAATATATTTCTGGTCAGTTTCTCTATATGTTTGAATTAATTATTACAAAAAGCTGTATCGCTTCGGTTCGGTGATCCCTTGCATATATACCCAAGTTGATTTGTATCCTTCGGGTTTATGTCAGGTTTATAATAGCTTCTGACCATTCAGGCAATGAGAATTAGGGGTTTCAGGGACGAGCACCGTCTAGGGTTTTCTATAGCTCAGTCGGAAGAGCACCGGTCTAGCAATCCGGAGGTCTCGGGTTCAAATCCCGTTGGAATCCCATTTTCTTTGCCTTCTTTTAATCACAATATATTTCTGGTCAGTTTCTCTATATGTTTGAATTAATTATTACAAAAAGCTGTATCGCTTCGGTGATCCCTCGCATATATCCCCAAGTTGATTTGTATCCTTCGGGTTTATGTCAGGTTCATAATAGCTTCTGACCATTCAGCCAATGAGAATTAAGGGGTTTCAGGGACGAGCACCGTCTAGGGTTTTCTATAGCTCAGTCGGAAGAGCACTGGTCTAGCAATCCGGAGGTCTCGGGTTCGAATCCCGTTGGAATCCCATTTTCTTTGCCTTCTTTTAATCACAATATATTTCTGGTCAGTTTCTCTATATGTTTGAATCAATTTTTTTATAAAGAAATTAAAAAAACAATAAACAACAAAGATTATTTCATCACAGAATTTATAAAACAGAACGATAAACTGAACAAAGAATATTAACAACTGTTTTTAAAGGAATGAATACAACAGGAAGATAAAGAAAACAAGATGACCAAGCAATCTGATTTTAGTACAGAATTTGTGATCTAGCATGAAAACACAAGAGTCATAAAGACCGGGAAATAATGTTTGAAGTTTAAAGACAACAATCCTCATCAGGATATTATTTTGTACGATACATTCTTGAATTTTAGCAACTGGCCCGCACGAAACATTGTCAATGGTACAAGATCAAAGAAACTAAACTGAACGGATTACCGTATTTGTCGGTGTATTAACCGCACCTTTTTTCAAAAAAAAAAAAAAAAAAAAAAAAGGTGCGGTTAATACACGGGTGCGGCTAATACTGTATTAACCGCACTTTTAAAAAAATTTTTTTAAAACATTTTTTTTTTAGGGGGTGCGGTTAATACACCGGAGCGGTTAATACACCGACAAATACGGTACTAATTTAAACATAAAACAGTAAATGAATGCCTAAAAGTCTTTCTTTTTCTTTAATTTAGTGCATAATAAATCATCTTGATTTATTATTTAGGAACACCTATATAAACTAGTGTAGTAATTTGAAAACTTTTCAGTCTTAAATTCTAAAAGATTGAAGAACTTTGGCCTTAGCTATTATGTGAATTTTTTGTTTGTTCTGCTATAACACAAAAGTTGCATGCAGTATGTCGAACACAAATTAGATTTCTCCTGATTTATAATCAAGTACAAACGTAAAATAAAGGAAGCCTGATCTAGAGCCTTGTCATTCATATTACTGTTAAAGGTTCCATACATGTGCCTGTAAGTTATAATCCTCTGATTATAATAGGCACATAGGATGTACAGTGTATGCAATAAAGTCATTAGCCATTTCATAATTTAATACTGAAATGGATTAAATCTAATTTCACGTTACATCGCCACTGCTAACCTAGTTCCTTTGACCTCATCAGAAAGGTTTTGTGCAAATTGCAATCTGGCGATACGTGCATTAAATAATTACAAGAAGTCACCAAATTACAGTGTAGAAACTTTCTTAATTTTGCTTTTCTATCCTACAATACAGTACTTTGTATGTGTACTTCTTTAAAAGAACAACTGAACATAAAGGAAATACCGAAAAGTCAGTCAAATAGCACTATTCTGGCAGGTAATGCAATTTCAAACTACATGTACATGTAGGAATATAACAAAAGGAACAGCTTTTTAGAAATAAAGGTTTAACTTTGTTAAAATATATTTGTGTATATTGTGTTTTTTTTATCATACATGTACACTGTAGTTTGTCAAATACAGCATGATGAATAGAAGAACAGGAACTGCACAGTGAAATTTGATTAGGAGTTTTACTAAATGAATCACTGAACATACTCAATGCATGTGTCTAACTCTAATCCAATTACTTGTTTGAACATACACATGATTTTAATTCTAGCGGTTCCCTCATACCTTGTTGTATTCGTATTAATAATAAAATCACGGGACAGGTTTCGTTTTTTCAAATTTCCCTTTCGTTACAAAGATATGTACGATCAAAGTATTCAGATAAGAAAAACTCCGGGCGAGTTTTTCATCCCTGTACAAAGTGAATGCAGTGAGTTAGTGAATATCACCCAATATCACTTTGTATTTTCACTCATTACTTGGCCATGCAATGTCCGTTTGACTTGAAATTTTCACACAATACCCTGTGGACATACAGGATAACAACACTATACATTGTATCAACCATTCAGCACTTTTTGCACATGTCAACAAAGTTACTAGATCCCTTTAAGACATACAGGGTAGATTTGAATCTTTATTAAAAAAAATATATATTTATGTTACATGTTTTAAAAGCTTCCGATAAGCACGGGCAGTGAAAAGGGAGCTTCAGATAGAGCTCTGGTCAAGTAATCTACAGGTCTCGGGTTCTGTTTATGGCGAAGGAGACATTTCTGTGCTCATATATTCTTTTACCCCCTTTCCAACTAGATTTTGCTATTCTCAACAAGTTCAAGATCATCAAGCATGGGGATGCTACACCGTGGGGTCACTATATAACTAGGCTAGTTTGTGCGCACTGCATAGCACTGTTTCAGTGTGCATTACGCATCGTGCGCAAGGCATTTGCAAGATGGCATCGCGCGTCTAGTTTACCAATCCAAACTACCTTTAATCCAGGGCCTACCTGGTTCCCGTAGGCAATGGATTAGTGTATCCTATTCCCATGGGCGTAGAGGAACGTGTTTCTAAGGGGGGAGGGGGGGGGGCCCGCCGAGGTATTTTGCCAGAATAATTTTCCTTCCCGACTTTTCACATGACAAGCAACAACAAAAAAATTACTCGCCTTTTTGATGCCCGAATATGGCATGGTTTTGCCAGAATTTCAGGTGCTTTTTGCCAGAATATGGCCTTTTACAAAACTTCAGGGGGGCTGCAACCCCCCCCCTCCCCCCACCTCCCCCCCCCCCCCCCCAGTCCCCCTTGCCTCCTACGCATATGCCTATTCCTATTATGAAGGTTTCAAGGTAATGTAGACATTCTTACCACATGCAGGATGAGTATCTTGGCATCTGTGAGCACATCGCTGTTGACAACCTGATTTAAGCAAATAAAACAAAATGGAATAGGAATACATCAATGATATCAATTTAAGTATTTTGTTGCAGGGTGTATGGTAATGTCAAAGGAATACATACTTACATATTCACTGATAAACAAATGACAACAAAATAAAGCAGGGACATCTCAATATCAGAACTATTTTGTCATAATTTCTTTAAAAAGAACGATTTAAAACTTGTGATTGAATCTAAAGAATCACATACATGTATTTACATACTTTGTGTGAGTTCTCCCTTTATGGCCATTATGAACCCCCCCCCCCCCCCCCCCCGGTTCTATTAGGGTTAAATCAATACTTACAGTGTATCCCTCTCGCTGACTGAGATGCTCAGCCACGACCAGCAATGCGTTCAGTGTAGCGCCCCCACTGCCCACTCTAGAGAGAGGATCTTCTACCGTCAGTAGTAGGGCATCAGAGTCAATGTGGCCCTTCTTTTGGCGCAGATCAAGCTCTTGGTAAATTAATTAACAAAATATAGTTTAATGTAGCGCGTTAAATGTAGCACCCTTTCTGCCCAACCTGGAGATAGGATCTACTGTCAGTAGAAGGGCTTTGGAGTCAATATGGCATTTCTTCTGTCACAGGTCAAGCTCTGCATTATTAATGAATTAAAGAGATAGTTCAGTTTTGGTTTAGAGGGTGCTTCAAGCAATAATTTTGTTGTGAGGTAATGAACAACTAAGTGTAACAATTTGAAAAGCACCCAATTTTATTGACAGAATCAGTTCAGAAACAGCTGAAATATTCATAAATATATCTGATTGGAATAAATGAAGGGGACCAACTTTTATTCAATAATTTAAGAATATGTAGATCATAAAGGATGGCGGAGAAAAAAAATGTGATTGCTTTTTGCAACCAATTTCTTCATAATGGAGAACAAAGTTCAAGTAGGATGTCAAGATCAAAGCCTCTTTAATATCTCAATTTTACTCTTTGGCAAATAAATTGGGGCATGGGATTTTTTAGCAAATATTCACAGTTGCCAACTTCTGCAGAATAAAAAAATACTGAGGCAAAGTAAAAAAAAAACAAACACAATTTGAAGGTTATACTATTATTGTTAATAAATCAAATTAAATCATAATCACAAACTTTATACTACACCAAATTTATAAAAATATTAATAATTTGAATTCCATATATTTTCTGATGATGAAAACACATGGTTCTGGTATAGTGACAAATGCTAATTGGCAGTTTGGCTAATTTTTGTAAGATTTGTATTTTTGTTCATGATGGTAATTAGTATAACCAGACCGTCAATGACGTAGCGCTCATCCGGCATCTCGCAACATCAAATATCGCAAATTTCATGTGGTACACTTTTCAACTGGTCAAAAAATAAAAATTTGATGCCCTGGAAGGGACATAAAAAAAATAAATAAAAAATAAAAAAAATAAAAAATTAGAGTGAAAAAAATATAAATTTGACGGAAGGGAAATGGGGGGGAAAAAAAAGAAGAAGAAGAAAAAAAAGAAAAGAAAAAAAAAAGGAAGGAAAAAATTATAGCTGATTGCACCGCTGGGTCCCTTCAAGGGCTCCATAAAAAAAAAAATGATAAAGAAAAAAAATGTAAAAAAAAGTAATAATTAACAAATTATACAATTCTGTGTAGAAGTTTTGAAGCCTCCTACCTACAGGTATCAGATAAAACAAAAAGAATAAAAATTGGTTGAAAAATGAAGGAGAAGATAAAGCAAACCAAATAAAAATCAGTTGACAAATGAAGAAGAGGTATTTTTTGTGATTTTGAATAACTTTGCATAAATTTGTTGCATAAATTTGCATAATTAATGAATTTTGAAATTCTGTGTACAAATTTTGAAGCCCCCAATTAGCTCTATGAGATAAAGTAAACCAAATCAAAATGGGTTGAGAAATGGAGAAGAAGAATTTTTTGTGATTTCGAATAAATTTGCATAAATTACCATAGATAATGAATTTCACGATTCTGTGTAGAAGTTTTAAATCCCCCTCCTAGCCCTATCTTATGAAACAATCAGAATCAAAATCGGTTGAAAAATAACGAAGAAGAAGCATTTTGAAAACTGTGGACGGACGGAAGGACGGAAGGACGGACGGACGGACGGACGGACGACGGACGCCACACCATGGCATAAGCTCAAAAAGAAGAAAACAACTTGGTCAACTGTTCTGCTGAGCCTGCATATACCTACCAGCAATATTCAATGATCTCCATGCAGTATTTAGTACTACAATGCAGGTATTCCGACTGTATGAAACAATATATAATTCACTAATTATGTGCATTCCAAAGCAAACATACACTTACTGGTACCAATTTAATTTTCTTTGAAAAAGATATATTTTGGGGAACTTTTTTAGATAAAAAATTGAGGCTCTATGACACTAAATAAATCATGAATATAAATCAGACAATTTTCTTATCAGGCCTCAAGACTGGGCTAGTGGCCCAGGACCAGTAACATTGTATATTGGGTTAGCAGGATATTAGGAAAGTCCAATTTTACAAACAACACATTTTGAAAAATATTCCATTCACTGTTCTATATGGATATAGTTGGATTTAGTATTCCATTCAAATGTCTATGTTTTAAGGAGTTAGATTTCAATAGAACTTGCCATAATTCCCCTTTCTAGGTATAAAAAGAAATTAGATGTTGTAGATTTTGGTAAAATAGTTTATAATTCACCTTTCTGGATAGCTCTTGAGCTGTCTTTGTCTTGACAAGTCACCACAATAGCTGTCCATGCCGTGTCTCGGGCAGCCATTTTGAAATAATGTAATGTTCAGAGTACCTCCAGTTTATCTTTTGTACTGAGCCAAGAAGCGCTTTGATGTGTATCTGCACATAATATAAAAAACAAAATTTGAATTAAATAGAAATTAAAAGGTTTATTATAAACATGAGATATCAACAGCTCAAGCTAAATAATTTCAAATTTATACAGAAAACAGTTAACAAGACATCAACAAATTTAAGCATACATTAATAGAAAAACAAATACATGATCAACAAGATATTTGACTTACCCTCCCTAAAGAGGTTATCTATCTCAAAGTATAAGAAAATGTATCAAAACTAAAAATCAGTGTTGCAATGCAATCGCTAACTTTTCAGCCTTTACGCATAGCTTTGAAGAAAATAAGATATCATCTGCACCATAACATAGTCCTGCCAATTGTGTGGTCAATGCTAGCTACAATAGCTACAAAGAAGCTAGCAATCCAGATTACAATGTGCTGAGCCCATTCAACTTGATAGTGTTTGATGATTGTGGACAAGTTGTCAATAAGAACAGGAAACTCGTGACTATGATGCTGGTCAGACTTGTAAAGCATTATCACAATAGGTAGTACAAACAAGCTAGTTTTACCCAGTTTTTATTACTTGCTGGGCTTATTTATTATCAAATCATAAAAAACCTAATCCCTAATTTAGACTTCCATTTAATGGCCCATTTTGCTAATGATCAGTAGTATGTACACTGCGTACCCAGTTAATTGCTAAATTCATGCCCATGCACAAGTGTGTTGTTTAGCGCTTTACAAACTAAAAATAAGAAACAAACAAAAGAACAAAGAAACATAAACATTTACCATGTCATTAATAATGACTGAAATGCTGTGCAGCTAACAAATAATTTATAGACTCTATTATTTTGTGTTAACCCATTCCCTGAAGATAAGTTACATTGTACATGCGGATCTATATGTGTCTGCATTATTGAAGTCTCTGCATGTTTGTTTTCTGATTAATAACTTGAACTCTTTCCAAAATAACCATTACAGGGCTCGACCCTAGCACTTGCCCTATTGCCCGGGGCAAGTAAAATGTCATAAATGGTCTAGTTTTGGTTGCCCGATCGGGCAACTACCAAAACTTCAAGAGAACACTGTTAGTCACAAGGTGTAAATCTCATCCAGAAGTATTGCGAGCAAGTACATTTTCTGTTCGGGGCAAGTAAAATTTGCAAATTTATGAATCTACTTGCCGAACAGGCAAGTAGAGAAAAAAGTTAGTGTGGAGGCTTGCATATTAGTAATACAAATGATGCACAGGCATGAGTGGATCGGTACGAATTGGATGCACGAGTTTAACTTTGGTATGGGTTTTAGACCATTTCCAAAGTTAAACGAGTGCATACAATTCTTACCGATCCACGAAATATGCTGTGCAGCATTTGTTTTATAAAATGTGAAAATCAGACTTTTTCCCAGTTGGCTAAAATTTACCGACCTATGACTTCAAAAGTACTAACCCATGGCTTCAAAAGTACTAACCCATGGCTTCAAAAGTACTAACCCATGGCAAGGAAAAAATTGATTTCACATTTTATAATTTTTTTTTTTTTTAATTATAAAATGTTGCTTATATTAATTTTAAAATAAAATAAATTAAAACATTGATCATTTTTTAATTTTTTTTTTAGATGAAATAACAAAATTAATATAAATTTTAACATAACATTTTTGTTTTTGAATGATTTTTTTTTTAAATCCACGAAATACCCCTGTGCAACATTTGTTTTTATAAAATAAGCGCAAAAAAAATGAAAATCAACTAAAGTGAGCCATGCATCAGTAAAAAACTTTTACATGCTAATTGACCAATCAGAATGCAGGGATTCTTCTACCCATTTTATAATAAGTATTAACTTGTATAGATCTGTAAAAGGAGCACACAGGGTGTTTCTCTCCAATGAATTTAAGACCTGCAGTCATTTCTGTATAAATTATGCAGACTGTTTTTAAAACCTCAATGCCCACCCTCAATATGAAAAAACAAATTGGAAATCCTTGTATACGACTCGTTAAGTCATATGATTAACCTGGCTGTAGGTAGCTGAGCTGCCTTGCAGGCGCATTAAGGAGGTATAATCTTATACCTCCTTTGGCGCATCAAGCATTTCAAGGAATACATTCCTGCCAGGAACCCTTTTTAAGCCGTTACTTACAGGAACCGGATGGGATATGCATTACTTTAAACTATCTTTTCCAATGCGCTTTGAGCGCCTTATTAGGTGGATATATTGCGCCATATAAATCTTCAATATTATTATTATTATTAAAGTCTATGGGGATTTCAGAATCTCAAAGTGAACGGGTTAATACTAGCTGTACAAGTGGGTTGATAGCAGTGGATTTAAGTGCCTTGCTGCCACTGGCAGAGATCTATGGAAAATTATTTCGTTGGGGGGGGGGGGGGGGGGGGGGAGGTGAATGAATAGATCATCCCCCCTGAACAATTGGTATAGAGATTTATGCCAGTGCTAGCTGTAGGACACACGTGTTGTACGTGGTTAGGAATCGGACCCATGAATAAAATAAAAGTTCCGTTAGTTTTTTCCTTGCTCAGTCTGAAGGCTGAATTCTAAAAATATAGCCATAAAATGTATTTTTCAGGGCTTTCAAATTTATAAGTGATAACTAAATGTATATTTGATTAATTTCATTAATAAATTTATAATAGAAAAGCAAATTTTGTGAAAACAAGTCACATTGAATATATCATTAACACAAAGTAGGTGAAAAACAAGTCTCATTGTACATCAAATACAAAGATATATCCTCGTCTCATGAATCTGTGGAGTGAATAAATTCAAATCAATGCATCATTCTGACCAAAGTGACATTGTCATGAGGAAACTAAAGTCAATTCTAACCCATTTACCCCCCCCCCCCCCTCCTTTCGTTGTTGAATATTGTTATAAATTTGATTCCTATAATAGAAATGACAGCCAACGCAAGAACTTACTTTTTCCCTGAAGATGACCCTGTTTTAAAGTGCTCAAGTAAAATCAAGAGTTTTTATATTTTGGGGGTACTGAAGCAAGCAGTGTGGCGTAGCTACAGAGGGTGGGGAGGGGGAGGGGCATAGGGGGTCATGTGCCGCCCAATAATTGTACAAACTCGATACAAAAATTGCAAGACAAAAATATAGAAATACATAGAGCATGCCCCCCTATTAGTCCAATTATGCTACTGGAAGCAAGAATAGAGTGGCCCCAACCAAAGAAAAACAATGATAACAATTCTTAATTTTTTTTCCCCTCAGATAGTATAAAGTAAAACTTGACAGCGCTAATTTTGAGCCCCAACATAGCCAATGGGTTTAAAAGAAAGGAAGAGTGAAAGAAAGACCTAAGAGCAATTCAATTAAATTGTAGAAGAAAATAAAACATTTAAATGTACAATTCTTTTTCCAAGAGAAATCACAATAACTGGTCACGATGATGGCGAGTGGTACATGATGCAAATAAAAGAAGCTTCTCCTATTTACATCATGACCAAAATGCCATCAGTGTAGAAAAAGAAGAAATGAAAAAGGTGTAAAATGAACAAAATTTACATTCAATCAAAAGAGTCTAAAAGCTTGGCAATAAGAATAATTATATTGTCACGAGGCTGTGGAGTGCCACTCGATTACAAAACATCAAATTAATTCTTTTTCATTCACCTATAATTTAAATCTTGTAAGTGACATTTAACGTAGAATTTATTTTTTTCTATTTTGCCAGTCAACTGATGTAATTGAAAAGGAAAAGAAAAGAAAAAAAACCCTGTTCTACTGTAAAAAGGTTATTATTAGTATACATTATATTTCCATAATTTTTTTTAATTATTTCAAAAATTTCAGGAAGACATTGTCACGATGTCATAGCATGGTTCATAAATGCACAGAACTCCTCCCATGTCTTTCATTGCTACATGTCTACAACTCAATGCGACTTTCAGCAGGGGTTGTCGGTGTGATCAACCTACATAAATCACAGACACATGTTGTGCACCCACATTTTCCTGAAAACAAGTGTATGAAAGCTAGGCGTATCCTAAATTAGAAAATCAATTATTCTTAAATCAATTAGGGCAGACAATATGGCTCAAAATCAATAGGTCTGGCACAAACAATATAACGGTGGCTTGAGATATAAAGAGAAATAGCTATAAATACATGAAACAATAAACATTACTGGTAATTATTTTTCCTTGAAGCCCAGATGGGAATTGAATAGCAAGTGTAAAATTTGCAAGTCGAAATATATGAAATATCTGTCTGATTGGCAGTGCTGTAGTCGAGTCCACCCTGTCCGAGTCCGAGTCCGAGTCCGAGTCCGAGTCCCTGGAGTCCGAGTCCGAGTCCGAGTCCGAGTCCGAGTCCGAGTCCCGAGTCCCAATGGAAAAATCCATTTTTCAGAGAATTTTAACTGTTCTTACTACAACAATTATCTTCATAAAAGACACCATCAAAGAAATGACAAAGTAATCTACAGAAATGATTTTGGGCAATGTCAAAAGTTATTATTACAGAGTATGAGACAAATTCAATAATAAAAAAGAAAATAATTAAAAAAATTGTTGAGTAGGGCGCCCTCTCTAGGCCATGCAATACAAATTTCAAAATAATATCTCCTCCTGACCACAGCATTTTATCATATAATGAGTAACAAAACATAATTCATTTCTACATACAGATTGTAGCATAGATAATTATGTCTGGAAAAAAAAAGTTTGTCTTTATATGATGTTTGATGGCATTTTTATCGCAAAAAATGTGCGTCAATGTCATATACAAAATATAGTGAAAATATGATTGTGCAACATATTTATTCTGCCTTGGGACTGTCTATAGTCAGTTTTATACAATTTTCTGTAAGATATATCATGTATTGTTTATATAATTTTGAACGTATATAATAATTGTGCATTTTCGAATTAGTTTGATGTAGAACGCCCTCATAGTGATCGAAGGGCGCCCTCATTCCGACACATATAACCATATTTCCGCCTAAATTCTGCACTATTCAAAGAGAAAACCATTATTTGTATTGTTGGAAATGTTCCATCTTTTTAGTAAGAATAAGTTTGAATTCATAATTAGTATGTTTATACTTTATAACTGACAATTGATGCTCCAGAAGACCAGAATAATTTATAATTCTGCCAATGATTCAGTCTATGACTACGGTATGATTTTTTATTTCGATGACTTCGCCGGCTTCAGTGAAACCTCTCCAAGTCCAAGCTGCTGCAGAGACGCGTTATAATTTTTGCATGTAATTTATTTTAGATTATCTAGATCTAGAAGTTCTTTCATGAAGTTTATTCATTGTAATTTTCAAAACAGGAAAACCACATGCAATAATTTTTATGGATAAAATGTACAATTTTCTGGTGTACGAAAGGCAAAGAGCCACAGGCACCGGCATTGTCCCGGACAAAATCTTCCACGACCACGACTTCGACTCGAGTTCGAGTTAGAGTGGGAATATTAACAAAAATAATTGTGAATGCTCGGAGAACAGTAGTCTGCAGATAGAAAAATATCAATCAGTAATCACACTCCTAGTCAATTATTTGTTGTTTTTTGCTAGTGCTATTATGAGGAAGTTACGGAGAAAAGCACAAAATGATAACAATAATTTTGGCGTAACCTCCAGCTTCGATCAACACTCAACAGGAATTCTCGACATCGATCGCCCGGCCGGTCGGCCTGGCATCAACTTAGCTTACTGCATAGCGCCCTGGCGGTCTAGCTAGCTGCACGAGAATCTCCCGAAAATATCGTATTATTCGTACAATTTTATTTCTGTGTCCGTGTATGATTGGTGTTGACGTTCAATTATAATGTAGTAATCATCAGTTACCAAAAAAATCTTGATAAATGCCGATTCTAGGGTGATAAATGGCTCCTCGTCCTCCGTTGAAACACTCATTCTTGGTTCCGAGAACTTCCAAAGTCAGCTCAAAATCACTGTAAATCATGTACTGAAAATACCGCATGACAATAGCGACCACTGTGACACATGCGAGTAGCGCATCGCACGTAGCGCACACGTTACTTATATACACATACTCATCAATCATACATACACGTATCGATACACGCTTCCGGGCCAATTCACGTACTAGTAATTCAAGAAAAGATAAAAACAAAAACCAAACACAAGGGTAAAAAGAATCAATCATTGTGATTGGACAATAAAAATAGAGACTTTATCTTTTACAAAATCCATTGCCATACTTCTCGATCAACCAATCACAGTTGAGCTTACAGCTCATGACCTGACTCAGTAAGCGGAAGCTGGCCCGTGACACTAGGAGGGTTAAATAGTCGCTTCAGCTCAGGCTTTCGTAAATTAATACACGTTCTGGCCGTAATACTTGACCGTGTCTTACGTGTTCCAAAACATAAAACGACTAATCTCAACATCTATTTAGGCATATAAATAGCTTGTTGAGGCGATGGTACGATCATTTTCCAGAATGCCACTCAAGTGAGCAAGGTACGCTAGAACAAAGGGTTTGTTTTTGCTTACGCTGGGTAATGTAAATGAACGTGGGAAAACGGAAAAAATGCCGGTCTCGTTGGCGGTCTCGGCCCGATTTTCGCCCGAGTCACGAGTCACCATTGGTCGAGTCCGAGTCCGAGACCGAGTCTTTTTGGCTCGAGTCCGAGTCCGAGTCCGAGTCCCGAGAAATACGGACTCGAGACCGGTCTCGAGTCCGAGTCCGGGCTCGAGTCCTACAGCACTGCTGATTGGAATAAATGTTGGGGACCAACTTTTATTCAATAATTCAGGAAAATATTTTAAAATTCTAAACATTAACTCCTAACGTGCCAAGCTCGCATTTTTGCGAGTTACAATGCACACAAATGACATAGAGCATTGAAATCCCTGGCACGTTAAGAGTTAAACCCCCCAAAAATGGTTTTAAAATTGTTTTTGATGATTTCTCATCAAATAATTATTTTACCCTAAAATCACATTCAAATTTTCAAATTTGAAGTGTCTGGAGGGTGCCCTCTTGTGCTAACAGCTCCTTTTTACAGCCCTGAAACTTAACCCTTCAAATGTTTTACTACCATTTAAGCATCATAGATTTATAACTGTTTATTTCTGAAAGGGATAATTTTTAATTTTTTTAATTTTTGTGTTTTTCAAGTGAACATGGTGTGGCAAGATTGGTATCTAGGACATGTGCTTTTGAATAGTTTGAACCCTATTATATGACTTGTATGCCCACAGACTGCCCTAGTCCTTCAGCAAGACAATTAATCCACAATTTCTGCTCTCTACCCAGGTGGATTATAAATATTAAGGACCAGGTAGGAACTGAAAGCCTTAACTTATTAGAAGTCATGCTATTATTATTCAATCATATTGTCAAGTAGATCGTGAGGGAACACAGAGCATGGCACTTGTCTTGGCAGTGACTGAGTAAGCAGTAAGTGAAATAACACTTAAATAATAATAATAATAATAATAATAATAATAATAATAATAACGGTTATTTATATAGCGCTATTCCCGTGGGGATCATAGTGCTTTACACGATTATTATTACCCCGGTCAACAGATACACACTGCAATCATTCCTGCACTTTATGTGCACATTTTCCACTCCCAAGGGAGTATTCCAGCAAGTCACCGGTTACTTTAGGCGCACACAGTGCTAAGGAAACACGTTCCCATCCTCCCGGGTCCCCATTTATACACCGGGTAGAGAGCAGCAATTGTGGATAAATTGTCTTGCTGAAGGACAAACGCAGTGTGCAGGGTTCGTACTTGGGATCCCACGCATCGGAAAGTGCGTGCTCCCACTCCCAGTCCCAATCTTGCCACACCGTCACCCATACCTGTACTTAAAATACTTTGTATGTTACACATGGCGCCGCACACTACGTGGTGCCATTGTTCTATACCGCTAGCGTCCGGTCGTAACCATTAACAACTTATTGTCAACTGGGTCAAAGTGAATTCGCCAACACCCCTCGAACAATCAATTGCCCCTCCGAGCCAAAAAATAACGCACTACGGCAATGTGATTCTGTATGCTATACACAAACGGTATAAGTGGCCCTGCTGGTGCCGTCACCACGTCCACGACCACGTCACATTCATGCCGGTTTAAACTATTTTTTTGTGATCTTTTGGAGTTCTGTAACAAATTTTCTGTTAATTTAATACAGTACTACATAGCGTATAATCGGGAAAAGCTCTGTTAAAAAAAAAAGTACTTGTTATTTGTAATTTCATAAAGAACTACCATTTCATTACTGAGCATTTTGCAGTTTGTGTACAAACATAAAAGTGCACGTATGGGACACAGACCTAGTCCTAGATTATCCAATTACAAAATAAATTGCTCTGCACAACATCAATAAAGAAGAGTAACAAGGTAGAAAATACAGTGTAAGCTATGTTGATATTCTCTCATTCTATTACGGGCTAACAACTTACTTGATTTTATCTCAAATACTTCGTGCTCCGCCAATAATTCGAAGGAATACACCAGCAAAACACCATTCAGCAGGATTGTCCAGGCCATGGGGTGCGGCGAGCTCGATCGGCGCGGCCGCACCGCGCCGGCCGGCCAACGCGCGCCATGCTTGGCCATGCTTGGCCATGCTTGGCCATGCTTGGCCATGCTTGGGCGTGCCAGGGCGTGCGGGTAGAGCATGCAAATGACCACGCCCATTTCACACCCCTCCGTAGTTCGGACATGTTTTAAATTTAACCTCACTCCCCACCCCCCCCCCCCCCCCCCCACCTCCTCACCCAAGCTTGGCCAAAGGAGAGAGAGGAAAAAAACATTAACATTATCAAGTGAAGTAGGGATGGGAAAAGGGCCAAACTCTATTAATGTCAACGGAAGTTACCCAAATGTCTGCCTTTTCTGTCTATGCATGCTTGTCATTATAGCTTCCTTAAAGTATTTATTAAACAAAAAAGAGTGGAGACTGTTTGAGTAATATTATATGAGAGTCAATAGGGCCTACATTTTCGATCCTATATCAGAAACTTCTTCAGAGGTAGTGACAAGGAGACATGAATAGCATAAAACTATAATGTTATAAAGTAATATTATATGTTAGAATGACGTATTGCTTACTAAATTTGTTATCCTTTGTAGCAAGAAAGATCAGTCTCTATTCCGCTGCTTGTTCCACTTAATTAACGCTTCATTTATGCACGAAGTCATGGCATGCATGGAGAGTCGGTTATTTCTGCTATAATTATATAGGCAACGTTTTTAAAATGTTTTTATCGCCTAACGACCCTTCAATTTAAACTGTTATTGACGAAAAGCAATGACGTCGTTGCAAAATGTTCAAACCATACTTTTAAAGTATACAATAATTACACGATAACATCTATATTCCTTACTGATTTGATTGTGGGTTTTGACACTTGATTGATTATTGAAAATGTTTATTTAATTTGTATAGTTGCTTAGCATAATATTGGATCAGCTTAATTCCAAAAGGCTCTAAATCCACCTGTTCAACTTTGGACTGAAAAGCAGGTTTCTTTGTCTAACTGTAGGCCTATATACACATGCCTATGGGAATATAAAAATGGAACGTTTCATATTTTGATTTTGATTGTGTAATTTGTCATTAAATTTGGATTTCTAGATATACTTTGCTTATTATTGTAATGATATTTTTAAATTAACCGTTCAATTTTTAAAATTATTTTTATGGAAAGTGGATTTAGCGCC
Organism: Echinarachnius parma; assembly: GCA_037951105.1. Classification (NCBI taxonomy): domain Eukaryota; kingdom Metazoa; phylum Echinodermata; class Echinoidea; order Clypeasteroida; family Echinarachniidae; genus Echinarachnius; species Echinarachnius parma. Next base: position 20,516 of record JBAMJV010010524.1, on the reverse strand, counting down.
TTTGAAACGAAGCTCTTCACTGTCTCTGTTAAACGGTAAAATTGTTATTGAATAAACTCCCGTCCCCATCCATAGCCTTCTCGAACCATATTTCATATTTCATATTTTCCTCGCTCGGATTTGATAGTCGGTTTTGACACTTCTGATTTTTTTTAAATCGTTTGTTTAAATTTTAGCTGTTTGGCATAATTATTGTTTTGGCGAGATATGCACGTACTCATTGTTTGCATTTTGATACGTTTCGCTGAAACTCTCCTTACCTCATTTTGTCCAAACTCTAAAGCATCGATATTCCAAGAAAACAAATTGAAAGGTGGAGGGGGGGGGGGGGGGGGGCGGTAGGTGGCTCGTGTCCCCCAATACATTAAATTTGCCGGCATTCTATAATAAATATAAGATTTTGCCCCGAAATTATACTGGACATTTTGCCTATGCCCACCGTCTATCTCATTACATTTAGGATGATAATCATTTGGTATAGTGAATATGAAAACAAAATTATATCAAAATGCAATAAAGTATAAACACTCTCACACGCTATAAGGTAGAAAATGAAAATTCTATAAAAATATAACAACTGCCATCAGTGTAATGAAGGAATTCACACGAATAACAAACATGTTGATGTGTATATATTGTGCAAAACTTTATTCTCGTTTATCTTTACATTACGGTGTATAAATATTAATATAACAATATAATTCAATATAATTTCATGAATACTATATACAAATGTACAACCACTTCATACGTGACTTTGAATAAATATAATAACATAAAAGGAAAGTTGTGAAAGCTTCATATTATAGCGATCTGTTTCTGTTCAGATCTCACACACACAATTCATTATATTATGCATTTCAATATAGAGCAGTTAGCAAACATAATTCAGATGCTATAGTAGCAAAATCATATTACCCCTTTTAGTGCCGTGTTCGTCTCTGGTGACAATATGAGAATATCATCTATTGCACGCGTTATACAAGTGAGACTTCTTACATGACTTGTCTAAATATTCGTTTATGTTACTGAATGGGGAGTTAGCTATTCATGTAAACTCTTCTATATACATGTATATACGAATGTATACTGTATATGGTTGTCCCTGACAACCTGAAAGCTTGCACAATACTTGCCAGATAAAGCAACAACGGCTAATTTATGCAAGGTATACCTAATTTATGCAAGGTATACCTAATTTATGCAAGGTATAACTTTGTTATCTTTTTTGGTGGAAATCCGTCTCCGACATGGACAGAAAACTCAAATCATAATAATGACTTTTTAAAAGTCATTATATGATTTAAGACGAGTAAAGGGCTGTTTTTGACACTAAATCTTTATTTTACTTATGTATTGCTTTATTTATTTTTATTTTTGTGGGGGGGGGGGAGGTTCCATTTATTTTTTTTTTAAATCCAAAATGGCCCTGGACCCACCCATCCACTTCAAAATCTTATTTGGATGTTTGGAATTTGTTTAACTTTGCAAGGCCCCTTAGCAAGAATACTTGTTTGATAAAATAATATAAATGTACGGCCGTTGCCTGCATGACCTGGATAGAAGACCTTTTCATAATAATGAATGCAATTCATTTCTTGGAATCTATAGATTACCTATGCACCTTAATCACGTAGAGTGGAAGGAACGGAGGCGGGGACACAGGCAAATGCAAACTACTATAAATGAATGGTGATTTGAGTCAGTATGATGGTTTAGCTACGTCGATGGATTAAAGGTAATTTCTGGTGATTATAAAAAGGGGGAAAGTATTTAAAAAGTTGATATAATTATTCAGTGGCGTAGCGAAGATATTTTTTATAGGGATTGGCACCAGAGGGGTCTTGCATTTTCGGGAGGGTCACTGGCAATTATGATTTTTAATGGTCCGAATGTCATCTCCTTTTCCATTTTCACCTAAAAGCAACAACAAAACAAAACACAGTCACAGTCAGAATTATATATAATAATAATAATAATAATAAAATACGAATGAAAACAAGGTCTTAACAAAGTTGGTGTCCGAAAATAATGACTTTTCCCCGAAAATTACATGATTATGCCAATCTTTGTCCATTTCTTTTATATCGAGTGCATGATTGTTTGGGTGACGGGCAAGGGCACAGTGTGCGCGCGTGTGTGTGTGTGTTTGTGTGGTGGGGGGGGGGGGGGCATTATATACGCCCCTGAGGATATGCAACCGGTATCAGAAGACAATGGAAGTATTGTAGTGGGTGTATATATTGGATTAAAGATGAATTATTAACATGATTAGGGTGGAAGGATTATATAAATTGCGTACTAAGCATGATGATGGCGTCCTCATGGATTATTCCCTCTACATTATGATAATCTTCGATCCCTTTTAAACCACGCGTCTCCTATAACATATCTCGTTTTGCCACTGCGTGATGACGATTTTGCTAGGATGAAAAGCTTTAATTGATCCATTAACTTTATACAAATTCAACCAAAATCACTTGGAGCTTTTACACTTCTGTTGTATCTTGATGTCTGGCTTAAATGGTAACAGAAGAATGAAATGGGTTTTGATTTTTCAAATGTCTCCCTAATCATGGAGATATTAAAGATTGAATTATATAGCGTCTGTAGACGCTTTCGACCGTAATCAAGAGTATCCGAACTCGGAGACTAAATCCTCCATAGTATCCGAATTCGGATACTTCACGCGATCAATCGGGATAAAATCAGCAATCGATTTACTCTTTCTTCACTACTTAAACATTCCTTTTCTATATGAAAATCTCACATTATCATTCTCAAGAATCTTCCAATGATATTGGTATATGATTAAGTCTCAAATATCACGTTTGGGGAAAAATATAAAGTTAATGGATCACTTTAAGTCATCATCGCAACTCTGATTTTGTTTCACAGGAGAAGCAATTAATATTTTCAGCAGTATTTTCTTTAAACTGTGTTTACAATATAACAAATACATAGTATGTATTTTAAGATCACCAAATGTTACTTGTCATAAAAAGAAAACTTATTCGGGCAAAATATATGAATTGTGGATAAAGGGCTGTCTGTGCACATTTGGAAAATCATTAATCACAGCATTTATGATAACAATTGTGACCTGTTACCAAGTCGCAGTATTTCAATTTTCAGAATTTGGCATTTTTCCATTTTAACAAAATAATTCTTCCGATGATAATTATTTTGTTAAAATGGAGAAATGCCAAATTCTGAAAATTGAAATACTGCGACATAATGTATTATGTATTATAATTATCAGAGGGTGAGAACTCTAAGACCCATTTTGACAAAGTCGTCTTTTCTTTAATTTTCTCCGTTTTTATATTTTGCGATTTTATAAGTGTTTTGTGGCTCCAGGCCCGCTCCAGGTTACAATCAATTTCTACACTTTACACTTACGGTTTCATGAAACGTGTAATGCAAAATCAACTTTAAGCCCTTGTCACCTATCACCGAATAGCGTTAACGGACGCCCGACGGAGAGCAAAATGTTCGATTCGTTCGCATCTGTTCGTATAGGCTATGCGTTTCTTACCCGTTTCTTGTTCGGCGAATGTGTTCCGTTGTTTTATCCGGCGGAAAGTGTTGTGCATGCAGCAATGGAGACAACTTTCAGCACGGGGTAATTTGATTTCGCAAATTTTCTATCCGTCGGGCATACGTTTAAGCTATCCGGTGATATGTGACAGCACCCATCTTATAACCTGTCAAACGTAATCACATTTTTTACTAGAAATACATAATAAATTGTTGTTTTCGGCTATAGAGACGCTTCTGATGTTGATGATAATCGAAACCATGGTAACATTAACTAGTCTGAAAACAAATTGATTCAATAAATGTAATGTTTTTACTACACACACTTGCATGTATATGATAATTTAAATGGTATACGATTTTCGTTTTTAATCTACGTTATCAAATATAAATGAAATATAAACAGTTACACATTATCATCACCATTGGTAAAATTAGATTTACATTGCACTATAATCACTTCATTATGTAGTTTAGCGATGCAATGTCATTATACAGTTTATTATAAATGTGAAAGTTTGATAATAACAATAGTCAAACATTTCTTCCATTTAATCAGTAAGAGCTGAACAGATATAATGCAACAAACAAACAAGGATATAGTAATTAAGGTACAAATTTATCATACATATGTTTGGTGTTATACTTGTTCTTTTTTTTGTCAAGACTTTGGATGATTCTAGCCAGCGGATCAACTGCATGTATTTTGAATCACTGCATTGTTCCGCTATAAGGCCTAAATAACAATTTACGAGGTAGTTCCAACAAGTATCATTTTCACATTATCTATATAAAGAACTTTCATAATGAAAGAGATAATGCCAAGATAATTCATACATAAGTACCCTTCATTAAGAAAACATCACCAAAATATACATACATAACTACCCATAATGAAAAAAATATCATCAAAACCATGTACGAATCATTTACGCCCATTAAAGTCATTTACGTAAAAGTAGTAAAACATCATTATCAAACGTTTGATTATAATTAGTATTATACAATGTATTTTTTACGAAAAGTTAGTTTTGAAAGATTTTCGTCTATTCATGATATTCCCTAATAGAGGCACATAACAATGTATGAAATTTTCAATATATTTATATATCCCTTATGATCTAATTACATGTTTAGTTCACGATGTAAACAACCGTTTAAATTAAGGCCGATAAGGCAAATATTCACATACTATATACATGACAAGACAATACCCGCCTCTTTATTAATTTAACAGTATAATTAGACTTGATGAACACTATTCAAACGAGTTAAAAATAAGAAATCTACATGTAAACAACCATTCAAAAGAGTTTTCAGGCAATAATGCTTCACACGACAACATAATAATAAGCCTGCTTTCTTTCTTATCGTATGATTAAACTTGATGTGCACTATTCATGCAGATTAAAAATAAGATAAACGACACCAAGCATAACGTAAAATTGGTTTCAAGACTGAATAATATTAACATTGTACTATATATACAGTTGGAGTCGTTCATCTCGAAGCTTCAACCGATTGTAGTATTCTTTTCTCTCTTAAATTACAAGTAAAGGAATTATAATAAATACATTTGATAACAAGTTTCAAGCTATAAAAAGAAGCTTTCCATCGTGATTATGACAAGAACTTGATTAGCTCGTTTTGTTGATAACTTATCCAGGTAATCACGCGTGTATTACTTTCTATAAATTATATTATATTCAGAAACTTCTCATTTAACATTGTTACAACATCATTTTGAATCGAGATGCCAATTACTAACAGATCCGATGATTTGTTGAAGGCCTCATTGTAGTATCAAAACATAATTTTAAGATGTGTACATTATACAATAATCGTCACACCGTTATAAGAAAATAACATGCCATTTTTGTAATGATCGGCAAAATAATCTCTATTTTTACTATACGTTCATTCATATACACGTTTTACCCATTATCCATATCTCGCTCGTTCGAAACAAAAAATACTTGTTTTTTTTATCATTCTCAGATCATTAATCGTGTTATTAATTTACGCATGCATGCTGAGAAAAGAGTTGAGCTAACAATGCCAAAAGTACGAATATAATCTTATCTTCGTTAAAAAATAATGGTTACGAACAAGAATGATCTACGTGAGTTGTTTTTTTATCACACGTAGTTTCTTGTATCAATACAAAAAATAACACGTATTAAAATAGAATATGAAGTGCACTTACCCTATTCCATGATACCATTGATATATGCAATAAGTGATGTGTTGCAAAGAGCAGCAAACGCCAGTTTTGACCATTTAAATGTAAAGAATGCTTTAAAGACTGCTGTAAATGCTTATATAAACCAAACTAATGTCATTCAAATAAGACTTTCTCATCATATCGATTTGTTTCCAAAGTATTTAATAATATTATCCTATATATACTTCTTAAAAAAAACAAATATCTAAAATTGGCAAACATTTAGAAATTGCGTTTTGTCATGAAACTCTTTTTATCTTCATTGAAAAGGTCTTATTTGATGGAATACGTGTACGCATTCGAATAAAGAACCTTTATCTTTGTATAGATCGCACCAACTTTCTCGACGTGTTTACAATAATTAAAGTCACTCTACATAATTATTAAAACAATGTTATTATAAGCACGATTACTGCATGCACTCACCTCATTTGAATTCAATGCAAACCATAATACCGGAGAAAAATTTCGATTAAAGAATCAGAGTAGTAAATTAACCATACATCTCAACAAATTCAATAACCGTCATAAAAAGGATCATATTATAATGATTAATTTCTAGTCTGGTTTACGTATCGATATAATTTTTCATAAACACCTATTACAATTACAGAGACCATAACCACGGGCTAAAATGTTAAAGTTTATGTATGTTACGCGCTTGTATTGCACCTTAAAATCAAATTATTGCACATTTAAATACGTAATCTAGGATTGCACATAATTAGAAGCGGCAACAACAAAAATGTTTGTGTAAATGGCACAGAATATGCAAAACCTTTATTTATTTTTACAATTTTCGTTGGAGTCCTTTTTAGTTTGTTTGTTTGTTGGTTGGTTGGTTATACTTTTGAAAATATTGATTAATGGCGTGAAGTTTGAGTGTGGATTATGAAACACGACCATAAACCCGATATAATTAACATGCCATGTTTTAAAATTTATTCAAAAGCTATTCACAATAATAGTATACTAAAAAAAAGAAACCGATAGGTTTATTCAACACCAAGCAAATTGATTATTGTTATTATATAGGGTGGATTCCGTGAATTTCAACGTTTTCCGTATAATTAGAAAATTGGCCACCTGATCCAAATGATCATGATTATGTTTGTTGGTCAACATTGGAAACGTACGGTCGGAGTTACTGTAGTCCGAAAAATCAGCCAATGTTTTGAGGGTTCTCTCACGATTTTTTTCTCACCCGTTCTCGTCATAATGTAAAGGACCACCCCATAACGAGATGGATTTTCTGTCTAGATCGGAGTATGCAGGCGCCAGGAGGACCTGTAAGAAAAATAATCGAGTAAATGAGCGAAAGTGACCTCGTTGCATTTTCACTATACACAATCATTCACTCCATTATAAGCCTAATATATTTATCCGCTCTGCATTATTTATCCATTTAAAGGTGTTATTGTTTGATGGCAATCGGTTAATGATGACTATATTGTTGCCAATTGAATTCGTCTTCATACGTATAATAATTGATATAGAATGTCCATGGCAACGAACAACTCTACTCTTGTGGTTATAAAATGCATCTTTTCACAATAATTTAGTTTGCCATCTTCAAAATGTACACCACTGAAGTAAGATGGACGGAAGCTACACTGTAAAACAAAATACCGTGATATTTACTTAATTGAATTATGTTAAAAAACTGCCTTAATTTTTTCAAGTAATAGTAACTTGATGCTATTTTGAGTATCTTCTACTCAAAATATCATACAATCGTCATAACTTAAAATAAATAAGTATGTTTCTTTACGCTATTTAATGAAGTAAAATGTACGAATTCGATTTAAGTTAAAATCACTAGAAAGAATCAATAAAATTGTGTAAAATACATTTTCGTAGCGAAATGGAATTTTATATGCTTTTATTCAGAAAGTGTTCCTCCATTTAACTCACTAAAGCGGTGGTCACAACCCGCCGTACTTGCAAGTGCGTGCCCCGTGCGTGCTGTCTACTTGCAAAAACGTGGGCAAAATTTGGGTATCCGTACGTGGTGAGTACCGACTCAGTACCGACTCAGTACGGATTTGGGAGCACGCAGACACGACGTAGCACTTTTAGTGCACGAGGAACTTTCGCTGCGTTCGCTGCGTTTTCGCTGCGTTCTACAGCCAATGAGCGCACGTGCGTGCTGCGCACGTGATAAGTGCGTGGTCCGTGCTTACTCGGCACTTCCCCAGTTCAACTGTCCAATGAGCACGCAGAACTCACGTTGACCGTACCGAGTAAGCACGTGCTCCGCACTTACAACGCACGTTGTGCGCACTGATTTCTGCAGTATAATATGAGCAGAAAAGGTTGTTCGCACTTCCACGCACTTAATGAGTAAGGACACCGTACGTGAGCAGCACGTGTAAGTACGGTCTCCGTACGATAACGTGGCAACCGCACGGAGACCGTACGTTGTAAGCACGTTGTAAGCACGTACAACGCACTTACCACGTGCGCAACGTACGGTGCACGCAACCGCTCACGGCCAGGCGTGGCGTGCGGGCCACGTACTTACACCGTGCGTGTGACGTGCGTTGCCGGTACTCCCTCCCTGCCTTTGCCACTCCCTCCCTACGTTTTCAGAAAAACGTGGCGGCCGTGGCCTCCCCAAAAACCGTACGGACTAAAAACACGCACGGTGGGTTGTGACCAGGGCTTTATTCAGAACGCAGTATCCTTCATTCCTAAACCTAGGTATATAGGCTATAGCATTCGCTTTATCATTCGCTCTTCCTATATACCGTAGGCATGCATGAAACTTATATATGGTGCGTCTTTAAATGAACATTTTTAACAGTTAATATTTGTAAAAAGAACCAAAGGGAACCGACAAATAACTTTGAAAATATTTTATTTCCAGAAAATGAACGTTCCACTGATTATTCATCGTACGTTTTAATTTCACTTATAATCATGAAGGCGTTTTAATGTACATATTGAATTATTAGTTAAAAATTGTAAATCTTCGATATGTTTCAAATCTGATTCATGAATATTCATGAAGTAAAGTTAACTTAAATCTACACTATTCTTATATTAGTGTTACTCAAAATAGTAAAAAGTAGAAATTACTTAATTATTTGTATTTGCTTTTGTTCAAATTACTTAAATGTATCTAGTTTATTTTCTATTTATTTTTGAAATGTAATGTTTACATGAATTTATTGAGTTGTTATGTTTAAATTTGTAGAACATAAATTTAGCGAGTACGCAGGACAAAAATGTGTTTTTGCTTAAATTCTAATTGGAAAAAATAAGTAATACTTACTAACTGAAAGAATATTTTTCACAGTGTAGTACAATATCTTTATAAAACAGTACTTTAGTATAAAGAATGTGACATCGACACGTGTATTTTTTTATTTAAAGGTTTCAAGACGAAAAGATGGCATTTTGAAATTGAAGTAGAATAAAGTACAGTCAAACCTGTGTATAGTGACCACCGAAGGGAAGTAAGAAAAGTGGCCACTGTAGACAGGTGACCTCTATAGACAGGTTCATTCCATTGATCTTCTCTGCAGGGGATCATGTTTAAGGGCCTGTTACACATTCACGGTGCCAACACGGATGAGCTGAACAATAGAACAAGAGAACGCCGGTCTCAACACGGAGCTCCCGGTGGCTACACGGACGTCCACGGTGCCAACACGGAACCAACACAGACGTCCACGGTGCCAACACGGTACCAACACGGACTGATTTCATCCGGGGACGTCCGGGGTGAAAATTGTGCAGGTTTAATTTTCGCCTGGTGCGCCCAAGCATCACGCCGGAGGCAACACGGATCACGCCGGAGGCAACACGGATCACGCCGGATGCAACACGGATCACGCCGGAGGCAACACGGAGCATCCCGGACACAACTGGGAGTACCCCAGTTGACAACAATATGGGCAACACTAGTCACATTTGACTGATTGCCATTAAACCAAAACAACAACAAACAGACCGTCAATCCATGGTCATCCGTGTTGGCACCGTGAATGTGTAACAGGCCCTTAAGTGGCCACTACTGGCAGGTTGGCTGCTATAGACATGTGGCCACTAAGACAGGTTTGACTGTAGAAGAGGTAATTACACGACTGGCTGAGAAAGCGTGGACAAAAAGCGTGGTTGAAGATTTTACGTTGCAAAAAGCACGACTGGCTGAGAAAGCGTGGACAAAAAACGTGGGGAAAGAATGTGAAAATAAATAAGATGCTGCTTTTACAAAATTAATGAATTGGAAAAAAATAAATGGATGAAGAAGATAAAGAATAAAACATAAGGAAATAAGCGGCCGCATATGATACAATGAATTGACCCGTATAAAAGTTCAGTTGCGTAACATGTGTATCTAGCCTATACAAACCAATCGCTCCAATGTCTGCCACGCTTCTTTGGATTTCAATTTTGAAAATTAGTTTTTGCTTTTTGCTGCGATAGTTGAAGATTTTACGTTGCAAAAAACACGACTGGCTGAGAAAGCGTGGACAAAAAGCGTGGGGAAAGAATGTGAAAATAAATAAGATGAATGGAATTAATTGGGGAGGGGGGAGGGGGCACACCCACGTGGCATTCCAATTATCATAGGAGATCACAATCTCTTTATATTTCGTCATTTTATACACTCATGTTTGTTATTGATTTTGGAAAAATTGTATCGGTGAAAAAAGGGGGAAAACCGTTTCAAATTAAACCTTAGTTTCGCACATTAATTGCATCCAAATTGTGCATTCTATCAACAGCTGTGAATCCACCATTATTGATATTAATGAATATTTGATTCTCGGTAAATTAATTTGACCTTGATAATATGTTATATAAAAGCAGAAATACGTCAATAACTGTATCAAAGTCTTCTATGATGAAAATATGTTCGTTATCATGCCTTGTTATTCAATGTGACGTTTTTGAAATGGTAGAAGAAACTCGATCGACTTGAAAAAAACAATCAAGATTCATCGTATCTTACTATCTTCACTAATCTTCTGAGACCCGACGCCTATAGATATTGTTACGTAATCAGACAAAATTAAAGTGTCCGCCTCTTAAATCATGTTCGAGCATCTTTGTATTATTTTTTAATTGCTAATTTTGGGCTTTGACATGCCAAATGTGCGTAGGCCTATAAATATGATAAATTATTTATTTAGCATAAAAGGGAGGTTTATAACTCTTTAGCCAATATTGCACATCATCAACTGACTATAAAGGCATAACGTGACAAAGTGTTAGGCCTAAAATAAAGTTTTAGAGATAAGCGGGGTCAATAAGGCAATCATTTCGAAAAGGGGGATTGCCCCCCCCCCCCCCCAAACGTCCGTGAAACAGTAAAAAACCTTCATAATGCTCTATAGTATATAATGTATTTTAGCCAGAAATTGACAAATATGGGGTGAAATAAATGTAAAACAGGGACGTAATGTACATTGGATGCCAAAGACACATTCAATTATCTACAATGTTACGTTCTATTGCTATGTTTATTCTGTTCTTAGTTTCCATTGGTGGGGGGGAGGGGGAGGGGGGGGCCTACACAATCACTGACTCCGCCCTTTCCTGGCCATACGTCACTGATTTATGTTTTAAAATGACATTGTAATCTTTTACGATAATACTGCCACTTAATGAATACTGCTAATAATACATCTGTTATTCAAATCTGTTAAAGATGTTATGAGTGAGTTGGTAGCCCGAGATGTTGTCTGGAGGGTGACGGCTGGCGTGGTGGGGGCGGGTCACTTTTTGGATCGGCCGGACAAGACCTTACTGACCATGACCCCGGCGAGAGAGGGGGGCCGCCCCCTCCCCAACCCTCGCCCCCGCCAGATCCTGTCAACGCACTGGAGTCCAGAGCCAGAGTGGTGTGATTCCAAGTATTACTGATGGGCGTGGCTGGGCGGCCGTTAGGGGTGGTACTCGGGGCCGGCATGACGGGCTTGTAGGGGGTCGGTACCCGCTTGATGTCCCCCTTGGGGTGTATCTTCGGGGACGCGATGGTAGAGAGCGAGTGGCGGGACGAGACCGGTGAGGTGTCCTGTATGATGTTCTCCTCCCAGCCGACCTGCTGTCGACGCGGTGTGTACGCGGGGATGCTGTCGTGCAGCCAAAAGGTCTTCATGGAACCCTTGCCCTGGGGGACGAACCAAACCAATACCAATCACAAGTTACAAGTTACAAAAGGAGTATTATATTTAAATTCATTAAATGATTATAGAGAACACATAAACCAGGTCCGATTCTAACTAAAGGTTACATAATGTGTACAGGAGACAACCTAATTATTTTTATTTAACTGCGCAAACACAATTCGTTCATTAAGGTAACACAGAGTGATCAATTCCTTCCCACAGAGTAGCCTCGACGGTTCTGTGATTATGGATTATAAAGGCTAAGTTAAACCAATTAAGCCTTCGAGATAGTGTGCCACGAGTCGTGTTCATTTGGATTGTATCCATTAAAGCAGAAAGACCTACACGTATCTTATTTACTTCAAACAGACAGAGAAATAAAAATTTTAAAAACAGAGGGAGAGTTATCACCGCGTAGAAATTGTGGCGATTATCATTATGTTACGTAACAGGTGCGAATTATCTGCAAAGATGGACCGTAGGAATTAGTCAAAACTTCTACCGTAAACAGAAGAGGAACAAAATGCATACGCATCTTCAAATTGCTCAAACTAAACACAAATCATCTGCAATTTATCTGTAATGACGGACCGTTCGAAGTAATTACCATTTCTCTTGTACAACAAGAGCAGAATGCGTGCGCATCTTCAAATTACTCAAACACAAAATAATTGGGATAGTCAGGCACTTATATATAAAAAGTGCGAGAGCGGGGAGTACGACCGCTCTCGATCAGGAAATGATTACCAAAATTGAGGAAAATTAATAAATTGAGGGAAAATCTGAAAAAAGGAAAACAAAAAGTAACATCCAACAAAGGGATAGAAAACAAAAACAAAGACAGAGGTCAAGAGATACAGGGAAAGGAACAAAGCTTAGACAAAGAAGCAGATGAGGACAAACATGTGAAGCAAAACGAGAATAATACACTACAAAATCGAGGGTGTTAAATCAACACCACTGGTATCTATATTGGTCCACACCAGCCCGGTGTAAACCAATATATATACCTGACCAGTGGTGTTAATTTAACACCGATTTAACACCCTCATTTTTGCAGTGTATCAAGTAGAAAACCAGGCAGAGGGTTTCTGAATATCATCAACCTCACCATATCCGCTATCAGACCCCACATTCAACGATTTTACCCCCAAATTCGAGTATTTTTGCTCGAATCAGAGAACATTTTGCCCAGGGATAAGACGATGTTATAAGATTCTACCAAATGTGATGTGGTTTTCCCTGGAATATTGGTGTTCCATGCTTCCATTGGTAATGCGAATACAACAAGTTATGAGAGAACAACTAGAGTGCTAAGTAAGATTTGTGGATTTGGACAGTGCTATTAGATTAATTTAACAACAAAAACACAACAGTACCAACAACGATATCACCACCAGCAACAAAATGACAACAACATAACATGGGGGAAAGTAACACTTACTTTTACTGCCACCTCTCCTCTGTCTATGATTTCAAACTTTCCAGCAAACAGTCTGTTGAGCTCATAGCGCGTGAACTCGCTTATGTGGATTTTGAAAGCTGGAGACGAGGTAAAAGAGGAACAAGGGTAAAGGGTACCACCACCTAGAAATAATATTCTTAGACATGAAAGGTAACATTTTTAGTAGACCATTCCACCAAGAAGTTCAGAAAAAAGTTATTACCAGAAAAATTATAATTGTGTTCATGGGTCTGCAGACGAAGACTACATTTTGTCTAGGACGAACGCTTCGTCCGTGATTCTATTGTCTCAAACGTACGCGTGAATAGAATTGGCGCTCTCACAGACGTTTGGCGCGTACGGAACCATTCGGCCATAATGGGTCCGTAAGTGGTGGTAATTAATTGCATTGTTTATTAATTACATAACCCTTTGCAAACTGTGCGGCATCTATTTAGTATCACACAACGGTACCAAAACATATAATTATGTGTTGTTCTTTGCCTGGTGGTCAACGGCTACGTAGCTCGCAAGTTTACATGCATTGTAATTTGGGAAGGCTTAGATTACGCATGTGCTCCTACGTTTTAAGACACGTTTATGGATATATATTTTGTAGGTGTACAGTATAATTTTGTTTACATTTTATCGTGTGTAAATATAATGTGCCCCCATTCCAACCTTAAATAAATGCTCTCCGACATTCATCGTTAAAGTCCAGCCGTATGCCCTAAATTCCTGCATGTCACTCGATTTGGCTTGGTTGAACTGATACATCAAACGTCATTTTTTTAAAAGAAGAAATCAAATTAGAATGGAATTACATCATCTCGGATGCTCTGTTTTTTCCCGATTCAATGAGTTGACTGTAGCTGTAGTATTCGTGGCATGCACGAATATTGTATATGCACAATTATATTTAACAATAACGTTTTCTTTGTAGGATTCATTTCCAACTTGCAACATCATTGTTATACGAATATAACGGTATAATATTACAAAAATCATAACTAATGTGCAAAGAACTTCTTGACCAAAGGTCTTTCAGAATTCTATACAGACAATTTCTAATTGTATGCAATGTCTAATTTATCTAAATTAAATGGTACAATAATTGTTTCGGAAATAATATCGCTAGTGATATTCGTTTGTCTCGCAATGTATGGTCAAACTAGGAATCTAAAAGATCATGACGTTTCGTGTGCCGCTGCAAAACTTTGTCAAATGATATTATCTAATGTAGACAATCGGTATTTATGCTCTACCGTGGCTCCCAACGCAGAGCACGTACCCGATAGGTCAAAAACGGGCCGCATTGATTGGCCGGTGCACACGGGCACGCAACCAATCAACGGGACACTGGATCGGTCCGCCCTACCGAACCAGCGTACGATACGTCGCCATGACACTCCCCTACAATCCGGCCCCCCACCGGTTGATTCGAAACCCACGGTCGGGCTAAGCCACCTTCTTGCTACAACGCTCATATCTACGTATCAATTTCAGGGCAAGGCGCCTGTATGTTCAATCAATAATAGTAAATAATTGTTGTTGTGACATTTCAGATAAATATACTCGATACCATTGCGCTAAAAATCGTCCACCGCATTTTGACGTCAACAAATGCAAATTTGCCTGAGGCATGGTCAGGCAGATTGTTCTTGTGTGTCAAAATTTCAGTCAATCCTCTCTCATTTTTCTTTGGCAAAATATCTGTGAGAGTTTGTAACCTCACTGTAAATGGATGAGGGAACGAATTCTGGTGAATTTAAGTGGGGGGGGGGGGGGGGGGGGGGGGGGTGGGGGATGGCATTGAAATGGACTGATTATTGGACGATTTCTGGTTAATTTAAAGCGATGAAAACTAGCATCAAGATGAATGGACGGATGAATGGATAGATAACTTGTGGCAAATGTTTAGTGGTCAAACAGTAGCATTGAAATAGATGGATATATGGACGGACGGACGGACGAATTACTGGCATCATACTTTGAGTGGACGAAATTAGACTAAAGATTACCTTCTCCCGTTGATTCCATCCGTGATGCTGTGTTGACGGTATCGCCAAACAGACAATACCGGGGCATCTTCATCCCAACAACACCAGCAACACATTGACCTGCCAATAAGGAGAGGAGGGAAATTGTAGAGATATAATGTTAACTGCTGTTAGCTTCTTTTTTTCGGGGGGGGGGGGGGGGGGGGAGGCTTTCGAGAGAACGAAATCAAAGTGACAGAAGAATCAGCAAGTTAAATGTGATCACTAATACGGAAGAAAGGAGACAAGGTGTGTACGTGTTAAATTTCACTAACTGAAAACGGGTTTTAGAGAAATAAAACATAAACTTACAATTGTTCACTTCATGAAAATGCGTTTTAATACTGTTAAGAAATTATATAAGAAGAAAAGTTTGATGAGATAAAGAAGGAGAAGAAGAAGAGGAAGAAGAAGAAGAAGAAGAAGAAGAAGAAGAAGAAGAAGAAGAAGAAGAAGAAGAAGAAGAAGAAGAAGAAGAAGAAGAAGAAGAAGAAGAAGAAGAAGGAGAAGGAGAAGGAGAAGGAGAAGGAGAAGGAGAAGGAGAAGGAGAAGGAGAAGGAGAAGGAGAAGGAGAAGGAGAAGGAGAAGGAGAAGGAGAAGGAGAAGGAGAAGGAGAAGGAGAAGGAGAAGGAGAAGGAGAAGGAGAAGGAGAAGGAGAAGGAGAAGGAGAAGAAGAAGAAGAAGAAGAAGAAGAAGAAGAAGAAGAAGAAGAAGAAGAAGAAGAAGAAGAAGAAGAAGAAGAAGAAGAAGAAGAAGAAGAAGAAGAAGAAGAAGAAGAAGAAGAAGAAGAAGAAGAAGAAGAAGAAGAAGAAGTATCTGCGGTAGGAAATTACCACTTCCAACAAGCCATTTGTAATTTCCTGATGACAATTTGTCTGTTATTCTTTGCTGCTTTTACAAAATTAATGAATTGGAAAAAAATAAATGGATGAAGAAGATAAAGAATAAAACATAAGGAAATAAGCGGCCGCATATGATACAATGAATTGACCCGTATAAAAGTTCAGTTGCGTAACATGTGTATCTAGCCTATACAA
This sequence comes from Echinarachnius parma, assembly GCA_037951105.1. Classification (NCBI taxonomy): domain Eukaryota; kingdom Metazoa; phylum Echinodermata; class Echinoidea; order Clypeasteroida; family Echinarachniidae; genus Echinarachnius; species Echinarachnius parma. The sequence goes on along the minus strand of JBAMJV010010524.1, from coordinate 4,110 downwards.
ACCAATCGCTCCAATGTCTGCCACGCTTCTTTGCATTTCAATTTTGAAAATAGTTTTTGCTTTTTGCTGCGATAGTTGAAGATTTTACGTTGCAAAAAGCCGCAACGAACGCAAATGTTGTAATTCTTAAAAGGAAGTGTGAAATAGAGAGTATTGCCTTTCAATTCATGTCGCTTATTACGATGTATTAAGCTGTATTCTTTGAAGTTATGCATAATGATGCACATAATTACATAATTTCTTAGACTTTTCTTTATTTACAGCAGTTTTAAACATGACAACAATAGAGTAATTGCGTTTGAAACGAAACTTATCACGCAATCCGTCATTTTGATTCCGGTTGTGATAAATCCATTATTCAAATTTAACCAAAATCACGCGGAGCTTTCAGACTTCTCTTGTACCTTGTCGGTGCAGTGGCGTAATTAACAAAAACATTATTATTTTCTTTTGGGGGTGGGAGGGGGGGGGGGGGGGGGGGCTAAACAAATCCACATCAACACAGGGTTGCCAACTATGAGCAAGCGGTGAGTCTGGGACTCAGTGCGAGGGAGCGAAGCGACCAAGCCCGAAGGAGCGATGCGACTGAGCGGGGGAGCCTGTGGGAGGGTGGTGTCCAACCTCCCACGGTAGGGAGCTTTTGCATGTTTAGACTTGAAACTGTGCAATCTTTATATTCGATACTGTAATCATCTGGTGCATACCTAGGAAGAAACCGATGGTTTAATTTTATTTGTGGGGGCAAGAGCCCCCCATACCCCCCCCCCCCCCCCCCGCCCCCACCACCAGTACGCCAGTGATATGGTGTAAGGTAACATAAGCATGACATGGGCGTTGATTTTTCAAATTACTCCCTTATGGAGATATTTAAATTACGACTGAATTGAAAAGCGTTCTGGAACGCTTTTCGATTGTAGTTAATAGTATCAGAACTCGGATACTTCGAACAAAAGTTCGGGGATACAAATAGGACATCAATTTTTATTTTTTCACTAGGTAAAAATTTTTCCTTTTCTTCGAAAATATCAATCATTCAGAAGAATCTTACAATACTCGTATAAAAGATTATCTCTCCAATGTCTGCGTCTAATTTCCGATCACGGGAAAACTATTCCATGAGTTAATCACGCACATGTTTGTACGCACTATGAGCAGTGGCGTACCCAGGATTTTTTCAAGGGGGGGGGGGGTTATTCCGTCAAAAAATTTTCCTGTCAGCGGGGGGGGGGGGGGGGGGGGGGCGGTAGTCGAGACCAAGTACCATCAACATTTCTGAGACCGAGACCAGGTCGGTCCAAATTTGTCGAGGCCGAGACCGAGACATATTGGTTGAGAATCCTGTAAGCGGGGGGGGGGGGGGGGGGGGCACTCGAAGAAAATTTTGGAAACCAAATTCACAAATCTGATTGGTTGAAATTCGCTAATTTCTAACTTTCAATTAATTGCAACTTACAATTGAATGTTTCTCTTTCTGCAGCGGGGCCCAGATCTTGTAGTCATTATACAATTAATAATATAGGCTGTCAAGTTTGCGTATCATGCAAAAATAGGGTTGCAGTTTATAGCAAGTTACCCTTTACCTGTTTCGGTTGTTTCACATCTACTAAAGATAACAAACACATGCAAATAACACACTTTATCTTCGATACTGTAATCATCATACAATACGAACACATGCAAATAACTAGTCCGAAAAAAATCAGCCAATGTTTCGAGGGTTCTTTGACGATTTTTGTTTCGTGATGGAGGGGATTTTATGACGTCATAATATTAAAGGACCCCTCCAGAACGAGATGGATTTTTCTGTCTAGCAAATAACCCACTTCATCTTCGATACTGTAATCATCATACAATTAATAAAGTCATGGGCTGTCCAGCTGGTTTGCGCATTTACATTAAATAGGTCAATTTGTATTCTATAGAACGTTTTTTGCTTTGATCTTATTTTGCCTACTGTTTACGACATTAGTTAGCATTAGGCTACCATATTGTAACGTATTACCGGGTTAAACACAACGTATAAAGCGCTTAAATATTTACTGTTTCAAATCAGGCGCTATACCTTCTAGCACAAATTAGCGGTTTGAAGCGCATTACAGGCTAACTTTTCACTTGATAACTAATAGCTAGAAAAATGTTTTTAAAAAGTCGATTTGGAACAAACAAGTCGACATTATTCGCAGCCATCTAACATGCCCTTTAACAAAATGCGCATATTATGTCTCGGATATTAAGCCTATTAGTGATACATTACCGATCAAGGAACAATATCACCTCAATTGGATAGCGTAGTACGAACTCGTAAAGACATTCTATTTCATAGCACTGTATCCTTTCCTTATAGGTATTGTGCCCTAGGTATTAACTAATCAAGTGTATACTCCTGCAGAGAGCGCGCGGACAGGCAAGATCTGACACCTTTAGCATGTTTAGGGGATAATAATATTAAAGACATCTAGAGGTCATAGTAACATTGTGAAAACAAAACAAAAAACTTGGAACTCTAGCGGTTCTCACATTATACCTCGTTGTGTTAGTATTAATGATATAAGCATGGGACAGGTTTCGGTTTTCCAAATCTCTCTACCGTTATAAACATGAAAAAGAAACGTATGGTCGAAGTATTCGGATTTGAAAATCTCTCGTGAAGAATTTCTAACTGTGTGGAAAATCAGTGCAATGAGTTTAATAGCGAACATCATTTGAATTTTTGCTCATTACTCGGTCATAATGACATTAATTTACCATGGCGTTTTCATACATCACTGATGTCACTCAGTGGACATAATCAGATCGCAGCAAGTCATATTGTATCCACCCTTTGTCAGTTTGTGCACATTCCAACAACACTTCTAGATCCCTTTAACATCATCGTGGATCCTTATTATCATACCTTTCTGACAAATACACATAATCCGTGTCTCTGTCGATCATGTTGCCATGTCATTATGTCAATCGGAAAAGGTCTGTACCCTGTTATGGTTTGCAAGGGCATAGCTGCGGGGGGCCTGGGGTGCACGTTCCCCCCTGATGTGGCGTAGCTACGGGGGGGGGGGGGGGGGGCACGTCCTGAAATTAAGCCAAATCTGTCTATATCATTCATTATTATCATGTTTTATTAAATGTGTGATGATAATGATGTTATCAATGATAATAAAGAACAACATAACAGTCGTTCCCTAGTAGCAATAGCGCACCTATATCGGTTTGAAACACCCTTCCACACCCTCCCCCAAATAAGTATAGACATGCACGGACGATGTGAGCGTATTTGAGTCTAGTGTGTGTGTATAGGTTCGATTGTGTTTGTTTACTATATTATAGCGGTCTAATCATGAGGGAGATGATTTAAGTCATGATTTCTTTAATTTAGTATTATCAAATTTCCTTCCAAGGTATGCATGAGATTGCATTATTTCGAGTGAAAAATTGCAAAAGCTACCTACCGTGGGAGGGGGGGACACCCCCCTCCCCCCTCGGGCGCTTCGCGCCCTCGGGCTTGGTCGCTCCGCTCACTCGCAGTTATGCCCCCCAATCCGTTGACCCTCGCTACGCCACTGCCCCCTGCAAATTATTGTGTGTGCCCCCCGCCCCCCCCCCCCCCCCCCCGCCTTCACAAAATGATCACGCTTGGGGTGGGGGAATTGACAAAGGAAATTGGCAGAATCATGTAGTTCTTTAGGTGAATAATTATTATCATTTGGGCACCTACAAATAATGATTAAGACCTTTCTTTGTTTTGCTTGTCAGGTAAAAACCTGCGCACCATCGTAAAAATGCACCTCGTTGTACCCCCATTGGAAAAGAAATCCTAAATAGCTACACTATACTGTTGGTTTGCCTTTCGCTCGCAAAAAGTACAATCTAGTTGCAAATCTAATTGAGCGAACATTTTGGGGTGCGTTTATATACACCATTCAAGCGCAGAACCAGCGCTTTTTTTTCAAGGGTGTTTCAGACTATGAAGGATTGGCCTGAACATGTGACAAAAGTATTATTCTAGGCTCTTTATAGATGAGAGGTTGAGTGCGTGTGCACGTATAAGCTCGTACTTACAAAGTAATCAAACTGTATCATCGAAACCTTCAAGACGGGCAGAACATATAAAAG
>JBAMJV010010523.1:0-28375 GCA_037951105.1 Echinarachnius parma | reverse complement strand
TCCATCCGTTTAAGTTCATCCAAGTAGCGGTCCATGAGAAAAGATTTCCCTTCATTCGTAGTCATGTTTACTCCAACAATCGTTACATGAAAACGAGGAAAGATGACAATATCACAGCAGTCGCTTAAATTTTCTTGGCACGACTCACAGTCAGTCCAAATTTGCGATTAGGGAGCCACCGTCAAAACAAGTTAAATCTCAAATTAAGTCACGTTCTTTCATTCGTCCTTGTGATAAACATTCCTTGTCTCTTTCCTTCGCTATTTCCTCAAAAATACCAGTCCTGATGATTTATTCATTTATGAAAACACCTAAAAACAGCTCTGGACCCTCCCAAACTAGAGAAATATAAAGCGGTATATGGTCCGATCCCTACTCCTTCCGAGGTACCCCGGAGCTGCGGCTTAGCTTGCACTGACGATCCGTTGGTTGGTTATTCCACAAGCGAAACCTGTGAACAGGTGCATTTATTCCATGGCAGAGCCCGAGTGTGGCGATATACCGTACCAATAATGTAAGTTGTGCGAATATAATAGCACGTGCACGTTCACAGCGGGTTAATCCATTATTCACGCGGGGGGTCCGTCCCTCTCACAGCGTCCGTGCTGGAAAAGATTGTGACGTATGCCAACTTGGTCAAATATTGGACCAATCAGAGGAGAGATTGGAATAACTTGGCTACTTTATTATCAGTGGCCAAAAATCATTGATCCATAAAACCGTCTCTTCTTCTTATAACGATTAGGGCAATAGGATTTGGGCCTAATCCTAAATCATTTGACCTACATAAAGACCCCTTTTCAGCACACACAGTGATAAAAACATTGACGAAAATTTACATTACAAATGTTTGTTTATTAAACTAAACGATAAACCATGCATGTAGACGTAGTGATTGGAATGTAACATGTTGTCATTCGGCTTCAAATTGAAAGCAAACACAAAATCCGAAAATAAATATCAATGCGAGAAGTGAAGGATATTGTTATTATTTTTTATGAATGAATCTGATATCGATCCATTTGCATTCCTGTCTGATAATAAGTATTGATAAGTGTGCTTTAGTATTTCATGAAAGGAATCCATAGTGCAACGGTTCGGCTATTTCAAACAACGCCCCATAGTGCAGACAAACACATGATAAGAGGTTCAGTGGCGCCTGTGACATCCACAAATAAAGAACAGTAAATATATTCATTGAGTGGGCCCCCAATAATTGTCATGCCCCTGCCCCCACCCCAATTGGTACATGACCCCTTTACACCACTGCGTGCCCCCTCCCCCACAAAAAAAAAGAACAATAGCATTATACATAACTAAACATAATAACAAATACATAGAGTGATTCCTAATAACTGGCACCCCCCCCCCCCCCCCCCCCCCTTGATCAAAACCAAATCAGGTGTTCGCCAAGACAGGTTTGAGAGCACATGTCATACACTACATGGGCAAGTGGGCAACATGTACGTGCTGCCATAGGTTGCGGGGGCGCCGAGGGCGCAATGCGGGGGCAGGTCTGTCGGGCGCCGACTCGTGCCATTGTTTCATTCTTGTATTAATTTTGTGAAATAAAACTTTAATCGATCCACCTACATTCCTGTCTGGTGATTGATAAAACCGTCTTTTGTTGAAGTAATCCATATTTCATGGTTTGGTGATCTCCGATAACATCCCTTACAAATAAATGCAAACATCAAAGCACAAGTCTTGTGCACTTGATAGTTATGCCATAAATAATTACCCTCATTTTGTTTTTATTTACATAGCGATTTGTGTAGAAAATAATGATAGTTATAACCCCAGGGGACATTCTTAACGAAGTCATTGGATACAAACACAAACAGAGACACAAAAACAAAATAGAAAATACATGTACACACACATGAATTATATACAATAATGTCACCAATTATTAGTATTTGATTTTACTTCAATAGTGCTTTGTGTAAATTAGTCACAAAGGCATTCTTAATGAAGTCATTGGATACATATGCAAACAAACAGAAACACACATACACATACAGATACACACACACACACACACACCAAAAAAAAAAACAAAAAAACACGTGAACATAAGCATGTCTTTATACACACACACAAACACGTGAGCACAAACATGTATTTATACACACACACGCATTATCTTCACAAGCAGACCATAACACTCGGACGAAGATATTTTTTCACGATTTCTTGAATTCGGTTTATTATCAAGACATGATATATATTACGTCATAGACGTATTACGAAGCAAAGTAGCAAAATAATGTACTTTTTGGTATGGTAATGGTTTGGTTTAAGTCTGTACACAACTGTTGATATATTTACAAACCAAACATCATGGTAATTGATAATGAAACCTAAATGATATACATCGTGTATACACAAAATAAGCAAACAATCAAAACCAACGTATATGATTCACCGGTCCTTTTGTAAGAGAAATTTCACACGTTGTTACAATGTTTGTGGATACAAATTTACATGAGAAAACGCATTTTCTGGCGATGACGCATGTTTAATCAAACCATTGAAACGCGGCGCTTTAATGTTGCTAATCCTTATAGGCTTTGACATTGAGTCCAAGTTGTGAAGAATAATGGAATTCAATGATACAATCGAAGTGGCATAACTAGGGAAGAGGGAGGGGACAGCCTAAACTCGGTCTACATGGGGATTCAGTGTGCCTTTGAATGCCCCCTTGCCCACTATGGATTCGAGAGAAAAGGAAATACATAACACTTATACCGCCCCTCCCCTTATGTCTTAGCCCCTGATCCCCCCCCCCCCACCCCCATATCGCTTCGCCACTATTCTATATTCAGCGGCGTAGTTTGGTCGGACTGATGAGCGGCAAGCGAATTGTTTGGGGAATCATGCACACTCTTTGTATTTTCACAATTTCAAAGGGTTTCTATCTTATATTTCACATTGCATTTCCATATTATTGGGGGTACATACCCCCACCCCCCCCCCCCCCCCTCCTCCTCACTCAATCCGGTAGATTCGCCACGGATTAAATTTATTGTCAAAAAGCGTTCACAACTCGACAATGAACTAGTTAATGAGCAACGATTGATGGCGAAATTTAAGGTTGCCGCCTTGCCGCGCGCCGGGAGAATGAATAAGAGACTCTTTTCTCTCTGAGAGAAAAAAAAGGCGCGCTACATAAAACTGCTATAATTCCGTTCATAAACGGATCTTAGCGATCGAAGCCTTTGAAGATTGTGTTATTAAGGCGGGGATTTTCCACATTTAATGCGACTATAGACAGATCTTTGGATTAATAGACAAAAGCCTTATGCAGCCAAGTGCGTCCCCATTAATCATGTTTATTAAGATCAAGTTCGACGCAAACAAAAGTGGCGTTGTAAAAAAGTATGGTTGACTGGACACTTTGAAATTATTACGTATGTAGCATGTTGAAAAGGTATGGATGACTGGATTCTTGTACAATTAAGGGGGCCATAAAAAGGGACGGCAGTAAGCAATATTATAGTTATTCACTCAAGACAAGCGTCTTGAGAAGTTTCTGTATGCCTTTAGAACTTTTTGAACGCCACGTTGAACAGGGGTATACATAGTGGCTTACTGTACAGCAAATGCATCCTATAATTATCATGATGCAAAGATGGGCACGGATTATTGGTTGGTTGGGGGTTTATTTTTTGGTTTTCAAAATATTACATAATCATTTTATACATAAAAATAGCAAGTAATTATTTATATAGATACAAGTACATACTGTATACACTTCAAGTACTAGCATATACATCAAAACAAAACCATTTTAATGAAAAGAAATGAAGTACAAAAGCTTTTATTCAAATTAATTTATGCATTAGATTAGTATGTCAACTGCTTCTGAACGGATATTGATCAAACAAAGTTAACGTTGTTTTATAATTGTTAATTATGGAAAGGATGTATTTATATAATTCCTACGTGTACAGTTTTCCTATACTATGATTGTATGTCTGATTATACAAATCCATACCACCTTCAAAAAGTATTAATTCTGTCATATCGCAATCTCGCTTGTGGAGTTTCGTTTTTCTGTCAGCTCATCATCCTCTTCATCACCATCCATCTGTGCCATGACCACACAACCTTGGTGGTCAACCTGTCCAGTATAGACAAATTTATAAAGAAGAATAAAAAACATTTTAAAATGATATTTTGACCCCTACCAGTGGCGAAGCTACCGGTGGAGGGGGGGGGGATGGGGGGGGGGGGCACGGGGTCACCTGTGTGGTCCCCCCTATAATTGGAACAAGACAATGAGAAACATAAAGGAAAAATATGTGTCAAAATAAAGAAATACATAAGGTATGCCCCCAAGCAGTTAGGCCACCCTATGCCACTGGCCCCTATCATATGGTTTGAAAATAAGTATTTCAAGGAAATTAATAAAATAATGTTGTGACGAAACAATACGATTCTAGTTTTTAAATATAGTGTTTCTTGACGATCAAAAATTTAATTTGTTATCATTATAATTTTGTTTTAAGAAAAGGAAAACCAGGACCGTCCTTGCATGAAGTGTTTGGACCCTTTATATCGAAGTGAAGATTCAGAGCCACCCGATATTACTTTTTGTATGGGCCTATGGGGAGGTTGAGACCTGCTGGCTCTGACGCAGGGTCTTGGTTTGGAAAATTTACTTCCACCAAAGTTTTGCGCCTCTAGATCCTCATGAAAAGGAGTGGAGTGAGGGGGGGGGGGGGGGGGCAAGAAAGGGACAACAATTCCAATGAGGGTGTGGGGACGGGCAGCGCTCCCTAAAATTTAGCTCACCTTTTGTTCCTCATACTCCTCCCCTACCCTACATCGTAATGGTTTCTTCCATCTCTCTGGTAGACAGCAGTACATAGTGTCGACTAATGGACAGATCAGGCGGGGGTCTAACTTCTTAGGGTCCTGAAGACCTTTGAATAAAAGAAATAAACGTTTAAATATAAACAAAAACATGAATGTACAAGAATTTATGGCAGTTAAATGTTTCATTTTGTTTACTGGTTAATGGCATATATTTCCTCTTGGGTATCACTAATAATGGAAAGAAATACCGTTTTGATGGTGGTCTAAAACACATTTATTACTTGTATCATAAGTGACACCCAAGATGAAACATAATAACTAATAGTTACAGTTATTATACCTCTTGGGTATCACTAATAATGGAAAGAAATGCCGTTTTGAGACCACTATCATCTGTGTGGATTGATTCTCTGGAGGCTGGTTTTCCAACTGAACCATATGAAATGTTATCTCAGCATGCAAAAACTAAATTGGGTTTCGTAACCACTGACACAGTAGCAGACGCAACAACAGTGGTTACGTAAACCCGCTTTTGTTCGTGCACAGTCAGATGACGTTTCAACCGTTGGAAACCCGTTGAAAAACCATTGGTACCGTTGGAAAACATGGCAGCCTCCAGTGGTCAGTCAAAACAGATGATGGTAGTCTAAAACACATTGATTATTTGTATCATAAGTTGTACTCAAGATGAAACATAAGAAATACTAGTGACAGGAATATGTAATTAACAGTAACAGTCAGCAAAAAAAATAAAAAATAAATAGCCCATACCTGTCAAGAAACTGACGACATTGGCAACGATTAGTGTGAGGAGCCATGACGATGCACCCCACCACGTGTAAGACAGCTTATACATGTTGGCTATAGCGGGTCTGTAGTAAAAAAAAATGAAAGGGGAAACAAGATGATGTAAGGAACTTATGAAGTTATGTTTTTTTCAAATCTGCGAAAGTGAATTTACATAACACTGAAATGCATACAAGTTATATTGTCGGTTGCAGATTGGGACCAGCAACCTCACATTACAAGCTTTGCTTCCTCGCTGCTTCCGTTTTGTGTTATATTCCGATTTATAACTTGTTGTTGTTTATTATTTGTTGTTGACAAAGTGAATTCCAATTTCATGAAATTGAAATAAGATAATAAAATGTAATACGAAATCAAAACTAAATTCATGCGATTTTTGTCCCCACCTTGGCGATAACACACATTTTCAAAATTGCAAGACAGGAACAATCATGCTTTTTGCTTGAAAAAAGAACAGTTTTACTTTTAGATACATTTCATTTCAGTGGCTTTAAACGTAGGTTGTTATAATTGGAAACTAATAGGAATCATTCTACCATGCTAGATTGAGAGACTGTGTACATTCAAATTTGGAGCCATTAACGCGAGAGGGCGCTATTCAGACACCGGGAACCTGGAAGATTCAGCACTTTTAAAATTTGTAAGAAAAAAGGTCAACGCCCACGCCTTCCATCGAATTACTCGACCGTTTCTTAACCAATTTCGCTCAAACAAACTTTGTCTTGTGTTTGAAGATTATGTGCGTTTGCAACTTCTGCACTACACCTTTAAAATATAATAAGTCATGAAGTATACCTGTCATTATCTACGTCAATATCGGCAATTGTCGTCAGATTGTCGTACAGCGTGTATCCAGGTCCATGGGTAGAGTAGACGGTCGAGTTATCCACGGGGCAGCCGGCGATGGAGAGCGGAGGGTCATCGGGGGGATAGGGGTATATCTGTGCCCCTATGCCGAGCCAGCAGGAAAGGACTAGCCCCACGCATGCACCTGTAAAGGCACCCTATAATAATGATAATAATAATATAAATACTTATATAGCGCACTTCTCTCTATAAAAAAAACTTACTCAAGGCGCTACAACATTACAAAAACAAAGAACATTTAACACAGTAGTTGTCTCTCTATACAGAATTTAACAAAATAATGTCATCAATTCGGACGGACGGTAGAAAGTGAACGTGATTATGATTTCCAACTGATAATATTTATATAAATTCAAATTCAAATTCATTTTATTTCCACAACTTGAATAAAAACATACAAATAGAAAGTATACATGGTAAAACAATGCATAGCAATAATACAACACGTAAAATACATCAAATATAACACATGTTTGTAAATGTCGGTGGTATATATATTTGCATGTATAAATTGTTAATTTCATCATGATATATATATTATCCATGTCAATTATTCTCAATATAAAATACTGTTTAAATGCATGACATCGGTATGTAATTAGGTAGTGTAATCTATATAATATTTGACTCGTTCTACTACGAAAAGAACAGAATTACTCACTTTTGAATTGATCCAAGGCAAGAAAAAGCCAGCGCAATATAAACCGAGAATGGGACCACTGAACATACTCGCAAGAGCATTGGAAGTCTGTCGGAATAACACACAATTCTTTGAATAGTATTTGAAATATGAATATTCTACTAGAATCGAAAGCTTAGATCATTCGTTCAATAATTGTATTTATACATAGGCCTTGTATAGTAGATAAGCAGTTTTCAGCAGTCTTTTTCTTAATTTGAAAATTATTTTAATACAATGTACATGTACATTCAAATATTAGAAGCACCTACGCACTTCTATTTCCAATCAATATGTATTTCTAATTTGGTTAATTATTGTATTATTTTGATATGTACATTTAACTGGAAACGGAAGTAAAACGAAATTACTTTTTACATAACGTTGACATTATTTTTCTAAATGTGAATATCATTTTGATAATTATGTATATCGTATATTCAAATTTTATGGGCAACTACGCACTTCTATTTCCAATAAATATACTTCTTTTAATTTTGTTTATTATAGTAATTTGAGATGTATATTTTATTGGAAACGGAAATAAATCGAAAATAATAATATTACATAACGTTGTCATTATTCCATCAATATGATGAGAAAAGGGTAACGTCAAACCAGTACTGTCTAGACCACGTATGGGTTATTGCCATGTAGTGTTTATTATGAGATTGCGGTCTTTCAAGGGACTTGGTAACATTGTCCAAATCCTCAAAATCCAATTGGAATTCTAGCGGTTCCCTCATAACTTGTTGTATTCGTGTTAACAATAAAATCATGAGACAGTTTTTTTTTCTGTTTTTCTAATTTCCATTTCGTTAAAAAGATATTTACGATTGAAGTATTCAGATGTTAAATTATCCACTGGACCGCGAAAACCGTGTACAAAGTTAGTGAATATCACTTTGAATTTTTGCTCATTATTCGGCCAGATAAAATCCAATTAACTTGAAATTTTCACACATTACTTTCCGGACATATCATATCACACCAATACACATTTTATTAACCACGCATCACTTCTTGCACTTGTCAACAATGTTACTATAGATCCCTTTAAAACACCATACATATTCTTCAGCATAATAAAGATTGATTTCTATGGAATCGTTTTTATAACTATAAAGGTGGTTGCTACAGCATGTTTGAATTGATTGTTACAATTACCTGAAGAATTTCTCCCAGCGTAGATGCCATGAGCGACAGAAACATCGTTAGCACGCCAAAACTGCAAGCTGCATTTGAGATGCGTTTGAATATATCATACATATAAATTAAAATATAAATCAATGCTTCAAATCGTGTTTTAAAACTTAAGTTAAAGTAACACAATTAAAATTCCAAAATAAATCAATTTGATTGTCGTGTATCAGTATATTACATAGTATTGGCTCAGCATCTAACATAGCATGTTTACATTAAATATAGCTAGATATATAATGTATACCCGATTCATGACAAAGCAGCTTTGTCTTATCAAGCCCCTTTGAGATTTCGACTTGTAGGTGCGTTCTTTGTAGTTGGGTAACTTTTCCTTGAAGAAATCGTCATCTCAACTGATCACCATTACAAAAAAAAAAGATCACCATCACTCATGACAATGTAGATTCATCTTATCGAGACCCTTTGAGATCCGTATAGGTGCGTTCTGTGATAAATAGCCACCTGGCCTTGATAAAATCATTATTGTTAAGTTTCAAGTTACACTCACGCTTACAACTACATGCAGCTAGTACGTTCACATCAGACAAAGATATACGTACGTACACCATAAATAATACATACATAATCAAACAAATTGATCATAACGTAATTTTGTCTTACCGAGTCCCTTTGAGATCCACGTATTTGTAATATGTGCGTTCTTTCATGGTGGGCCATTTGGCCTTAACGAAATCCAGCTAGTGTGTTCACACCAGAAGACAATATTGAAGAACATAAATCATATCATAATACAAAAGAACAGCATTATATGATAATTATGACAAAGTAGTTGTCTCACCAAGACCCATTGATATCCACGTGTATGTGCGTTCTTTCATGGAATGTCACCTACATTTCCATAAATAGTACATTATAAATAATCAAACAGAATTATCAAACAGAATTATCATAACAGAATTTTGTCTTACCAAGTCCCTTTGAGACCCACGTGTAGGTGCGTTCTTTCATGGAGGGCCATTTTGCCTTGACGAAATCCTCGCCCGCGACTGCGGCTAGTGCGTTCAGTCCAGACGAGATTGTGCTGAATTCAAAATCACCAAATTGAAGGAATAGAATATATTATTACTATAATTAATTGTAAAATGTATTGATCAGCATAATGATATTGTATTGAATGTGTAAAGATAAGGAAAATGTTCTTGTCAGACTCAATTTCAATGGCTCAAACTTAGCGTTATCATTGAAAAGTATTAATTATAATTCTACCAAGTTTGATTGCCATAGAAAGATTTAATAATTATTCTGTAGAAAATGGATTAAAAATTGTACACTTTTAATAGGGAGACCATCGTAGGCTACCAGGGTAAGGCACTAAAGGTGGCCGTGATCATGAGGCCAAATAGGCTTTTGCATGCCGGGGCATGCCAGGCAAATCACCATGGCAATGTTCGTATACCCCCTCGAAGTTGATGATTATTTGCGTATTAATCATACATCAATATTTTAATTGTAATTATATGTACACTTGTAAAAGGGACAATATATCGTACCTAAACGAAGCACTAAGAGATGGCCGTGGTCAGAGGGCCAGCCATGCTTTGGCCCCGCTTTGGCATTCATGTATCACGGCCACGCAATAATACTTTGTTTACCGTGCACCCTCGTTTTCGATGATCATTTGCTTTAGTTCACTTATGATCATGATTAAATATCCACTTGTAATAGGGACACTACGAGGTGCACTCGATTGTAAAGTTACAATTAATTGTAAGTCAGATCATCTGTTCTAAATGCGCAAATCTGATTGGTTGAAACGCGCAAAATGTCTGACTTACAATTAATTGTAACTTACAATCGATTGTAGCTCTTTCTGCAACGGGGCATACGGTCATATACCTGAGTGAAGCACTAAAGATGGCCGCGGTCAGGAGGCCAGCTAGGCCGGGCACGTGACCGAACAGATCCATGATGAAATAGGGCATCAACTACACAAGAGTTGGAAAACGAATATAAACATTTAAGAATGGGAACAGTTATAAAATCATTAAAAACAAACACTCAACAAAGTGAACAACAGCAATATGCTTCACAGTCCTAGTCACTTTTCTAGCGTCAAATGTGGAATTTGATGAGGATTTCAAAAAAAGGGACTAGGAGGAACACATTTTTAGTCTCTTTCATCTCGGTGGACGTACACAATTTTTCTTGTGCGTAGTCAAAAGCTTGCCACGTTTTAATAGGCACCCATTCCGCAAGGCATAAATACAATGTACACAATAGCCCATGCGCCTGCATGACGCAATCAACGCGCTTTGTGCGCGTTATTAGGACTGAGCACGATTTCGAAGGGTGTATGCTTTTTGCACGACGCCGGCTGGGTACACCACTAGTTGCCATGGTTACCTGGTCAAAGTTGGTGATGAGTCCGATTGATTTGGGGTCGCAGTCTGCGTAGTTGGCGTAGATGACGATTCCCGTGATACTCGGCACCAGCATGAAGAATGTCATGAAGACAATCGCCAGACCAACCGCACTGTCAGTTAGATATAATAATAAGCATCATCGTCATCATCATCATCATCATCATCATCATCATCATCATCATCATCATCATCATCATCATCAACATAATGACAATAAGCGCATAATAATAATCCCCGTATTACTCGGCACCAGCATGCAGAATGTCATGGAGAGAATCGCCAGACAAAATGCACTGTCAGTTGGATGATATTACGATGTACACTATCAGTCAGAATAAACTTAATCTGATATGTCCACTGAGTGAGTGATGTGTGAAAATTCCATGGTAAATACATGTCATATTACCGAGACATGAGCGAAAATGATATTTGCTAACTCATTGCACTTTCTTTGTTCATAGATGATCATGAAAGTCTCCTATGGATACTTTTAAATCCGAACACTTCAATCATAAATATCTTGGTACCGAAAGAGAAATGAAAAACCGAAATATGTTCAATGCCAATATTGTTAATACGAATACAACGAGGTATTTGAGATATTGAGATGTGCAAAATAGTTAATAATTTTGCTTGGGAGAATGGATGTATTTTGGAAGTTTTTTGGAAACACTTTGGAAACATTATAGCATTATTGGACATTACGCATTATTTGGAAACACTTTGGAAACATTATAGCATTATTGGACATTACGCATTATGTTGGAAAACGAATTTGGGACACATATTATGAAAAGGACTGACAATTTTAGTCAAGAAAAGGATTGGACATTTAAATTTAGTTTAAGTTGTAGGATTCATTATAGGTACTAGATTTGCCTTTTGAATTTTATAATTATTTTGGAAAACATACTTTGAACGCATGTTAATATGAAAAGGACTGGACATTTAAATTTAAGTTCAGTTGAAGAAAAGAGATTTGTTCTTTTTATAGAAAGACATATCGCCCCTACTTGTCAGTGACGTCACAGACAATAAAGACATTGTTAACCATCACGACTAGTGTGAGGCATTCAATATGTTACATGGTTCTAAATAAGTTAAGTGGATGTTGAGAATATTACTACTTTACTAGATCCATTTTAAGATTGAGCACTTACATTCTCGCGGTCTTGAGAGATGAACAAGTTAGATACCTCTGAACCTGCGCCTGGTTGACGCCATACGTCATCGTCCACTGGATGAACCCACCAATCACAACGCCCCATATGGTGTGACGTACTGTGACGTCAGTATCCCAGCTGAAAGTTGGACAGAGTAATGCGATAAAAAATAAATTTGATTTTATTTGGTTAGTCACATATCATTCAGAAACCTATTACACCGTTCTAAGTACACTGTTGCTCATAAAGTTGAAATTTTTATTTTGTTTATCAAACCCCGTACATTTTTCCATTTTTGCGCTCCAGTAATCATTATATGCCAATTTGTTTAATTGTACAATTTGTCTCCACTACCAGGTGTAATGAATAGTTGCATAAGTATGCATTCCGTGAGCCTTTTGTTTGAAGCCATTTTGTTTGAAGCTATAAGAGGCATCGCGCTTCGATATTTTGTCCATATCCCTCTCATAGGCTTATGTGCAACAAGTTCACCTTTTTTCAGAGTTGGCTGTATCATTTTGAACCAAATTTGGTGCAGAGGTTCTCTAAGCTATGTCTCATCCAACTCCATTGGCTATACGCCAAAGAGTGCTTATATACGCTCCAACAGGAAGGCCACACACATGTCGATATCGCTGTTTTCCTAGGGATATCGCAAAGCACGGTCTCTAAAATCCTCAAACTTCATCGGGAGGAGGGTAATTTGAGGCCACGGCAATCTCCAGGACGACCACGATTGACCAGCGCACGAGATGATCGGCCGGTTACTTAATCTGTGCCGTCATAAGGAAAATCCCAGCAAGGCGTCTTCGTCATCTCTGGAGAAGACACCATGGAATCCACGTCTCCCGCCCAACTGTCAATCGGAGACTGCTTCAACATGGTTATCGGGCAAGACAAATGACCAAGTGTCCAGGCCCGACCGTTAAACACAGAGTTGCCCGACTTCAGCGGGCTAGGGAGCATAGAAGACTACAGCTAGGACACTGGCGACATGTCATTTTCATGGATGATAGCCGCTACGTCCTTGGGCGTACAGATGGAAGGCAACGGGTGCGTCGACTACCTGGAGAGAACCTCAGAGATGACTGCGTTCGGCTAACGACCCAAGGTGGTGGCGGGTCCGTGATAGTATGGGCCGGAATCCACTATGGCGGAAAAACGCCAGTGGTAGTTCCGGATGGAAACGTCAACGCCGTCGTGTACCGGGACATCCTGGAGAACCACTGCCTTCCACACACAAGAAGGTTCTATGGAAACAATTTCCGGCTGCAGGATGACAACGCTAGGCCACACAGAGCAGCTGCAGTGAGAGGGTTCCTAGACGCAGAAGGGGTGCAGCAGTTGCCATAGAGCCTGCCTACTCCCCTGATATAAACCTTATTGAACATGCCTGGCATTCCTGGGACGCCCTAGGCTGAGCCATCAATGACAGGGACAATATTCCTCAAACTCTACAGGAGTTAGGTCAGACTCTGACCGACGAGTGGGACGCTCTGGCCATTGACAGCTTGCCACGACGTCTCAACGCACTGATCCGTGTCAGGGGTAGTCATACCCGATATAAGTGACTGATTGACATTTGAAAGAGAACAACAAAACACATTTCATGCGTACAAATCATTACAATATTATTTTGTTATCTGTTATGCCGACCAATTGTGAACATTGTAACATAGGCCTTAGTTTTGCTGTTTCCATACCCCTTTATTTGTTTTTGCCTTGATACACCCTTTGCAAAGGGTAATTATTGTTTAATTTCACTGAAATATGACCTGAAGTAATCGATCAATAAAATAGTATGGTAGTATACACCATAGATATGATAACAACGCGTAATGTCTTATTTATTGTACGTTAAGTTGTAAAAAGAAAAATCAAATTTCATGACCAACAGTGTATAATTATGATGAGGTTGATGAGGTATGATGCATGGTGCATGGTGCTACCCTAAGGTTGCAGACCCAACACTTGGGTACACCATTGCACCCTTTAAGGTGCTGCTATATATTGAAGCAGCGTTTTGCATCCAAGTGTGGATATTTGCACCTTAATTCCTTTGTGTACAGCTAATTGATTTACAACATAATAGTGCGCGCGCTTACACCCATAATTCGAGCCGCTGTCCTTCCTGTGCGATCTCCCACGCCCTGCCGATGCCCCCGACGTTGATCGTCCCTCCGACGAGCACGACGACGAAGCCGACCATCATGAGGCAGACCTGGAACGTGTCCGTCCAGAGAACAGCCTTCATCCCACCCTGTCATGGAAAGAAAGAACAAATATGTACAGAAGAACTGTCGAAGAACTTTGATTTGATTTGAATTGATTGCTTCAGTCGAAATCACAAAGATTTTCCATCATTATAGTGTTCATCATGAGAGAGACCTGCGACGTGTCTGTCCAGAGGGTATCCTACATCCCACCCTGCCATTGAAAGAAAGACAAACGGAGTTTACTGACCATCTAAGGGGAAAATAGAACTAGATGGATCTTCGATTGCGCGCAATCGAAAATTATGCCTCCGCTATCACGCGATTTTAAAGGAGGGGTGCAATCCCGGCTTTGATTCAGGTTTATAGCTTTAAATATGTGCCTTTATTGATAAACCACACTCTTTTTTTCAAAGAAATCCTTAAGTTGGGAAAAAAAGGTAAATTTCATGCAACTTTTTTGCTTTATTACGCATCGGCGTTCCATGCTCCTAAAAAAAGTCATTTATAGCAGAGCGGAAATGTGCACACGTGTCACTCGATTCATGACATCACATGCAGACCGCAACGCGGAGGAATGTGCATTGTTTACATGCAGAGCCTATGACTTGCTTGTAAAACAAACTCGTTTTTGCTTGTAAATTGAGGTTTTACTGAAAATGCTTAAGAATTGCTAAGAAATGAATTGTAGCAGGATGCAGCTACACATCTGAGTGTATATCGTCCCATGATATAAACCTGAACAAATGTTTGCAAATATTGAAACAAATGGAAATAATATCTCTGTGTCAACGTGAGTATTGTACTCAGCGTGTACGTCTATGACCGAGCTAAACTGCGATTGCCTGCCGGTGACGTCACAAAGATGACGTCATTTTTTGTTCGCCCGGGACTCAGTTTTTTTACGGGGGTTCCGAAAGAGAATTTACAAGTTGATTTTTTTATTTTACCGGGTTTTCCCACGAGGAAAATATGTTTGTATTAGTAATCTTCATGAAAATCTACCTTAGATACAGTAAAACCCAATTTTGAGGCAGTTTTCTTGTCACCATACCTTTAATATCAAGCCCAAATTAACATGCACTGATTTAATTTTTAAAAATATTTGTCATATATTTTGAGTCCTGTGACCTCGACCATATGACCCCAATCTTTGATGGCTCCCTAAAAAACATTCAGGTTCGAAGTTTTATTGAAATCTGACATTTAGTTCTCGAGATTTTGGCATTACAAGCTTTGTTGCATGTATAATGTGTCCCGTGACCTTGACCTCAACCTCATGACCCCAACATTTTATGGCTACGTTGACTCTTTATGATACATTCAGGTACCGAGTTTGATTGGAATCTGACATTCAGTCCTTACAATTTTGCAATTACAAGCCATTTTTGCATACATATTGAGTCCTGTGACCTTGACCTTTGACCTCATAACCCCCAAATCTAATCAGATCAGTGGCACCCCGATATGTACACTCATACCAAGTTTGAAATTGATCCGTCAACCGGTTCTTGAGATATCGCAAGAACGAGGCATTTTTGGGCATACATTGAGTCCTGTGACCTTGACCTTTGACCTCATGAACCCCAAAATCTAATCAGATCATTGCCACCCCAATATCTACACTAATACCAAGTTTGAATTTGATCCGTCAACCAATTCTTGAGATATCGCAAGAACGAGGCATTTTTGCATATATATTGAGTCCTGTGACCTTGACCTTTGACCTCATGACCCCTAAAATCTAATCAGATCATTGTCACCCCAATATGTACACTCATACCAAGTTTGAAATTGATCCGTTAACTGGTTCTTGAGATATCGCGAGAACGAAAACGGGACGGACGTACGGACGGACGGATGTACGGACGGACGGACGGATGTACGGACGGACGGACGGACAACCCAAAAACATAATGCCTCCGGCCACTTCGTTGGCGGAGGCATACAAATGGCCACTGTATACAGAATGGAGATCTCTATAGACAGAAACCATGTTATTACTTTTTCCTGCAAGGGATGACTTTTGGTGGCCACTATACGGCAATGTATAGGCAGGTTGGGCGCTTTAGATAGATGGCCGCTAGAGCATGCAGATTTGACTGTAATTTACTCTCTATATTTAAACTTTGATTTCCATATTTTCACAATCGCGAATATTTTCCAATGAAGTACACAAACCAACTAAAACATACAATATAAAATACACATTAACTGCAATACAAAACGGTACCATAAATTGACTTATCAGTCAATTAAATTTTCATGCAACAGATTTGACTGTAATTTACTTCTATACTATAAATAGTACTTTGATTTCCATATTTTCACAGTCGCGAATATTTTCCAATGAAGTACACAAACAAAACCAGCTAAAACATACAATATAAAATACACATTAACTGAAATAAAATACCATAAATTGACTTATCAGTCAATTAAATTTGCATGCAACATAATGAGAAACACGGGAGAACCAAACGGAGGGGCAGAGCTTGTAAGATATACGGTAGGTCATTGCCGTGAAGTTGTTTGTAAGTGATTTTGGTTGTTTAAAGGGGACCAACACCTACAGAGCAACACAGGCTTATATGTTTTGGTACCATTGTTTGATATTAAACAGAAGACCAATACTTTAAAAAGGAGTTGTGTAATTCATAAGCAATACAATTTATAGACTTCCTAGGACTTCCTACCTAAAACGCAATTCAACTTAAAACTTCCTTCTGCAACAAAGACCTATTTCACAGAGAAGGAAAACTGTTCTTTCTGAGTGTGATTCTTTGCCGAAAAGACTCACACTTAAAACGATGTGGAAAGGAAGACTTGTTCCCTTTTCCATCAATTTTAAAGGGGTAGTACAGTTTTGGTAAGGCTGAACTTTAGTAACCAAACCTAGGCACTAACATTATAAACTAATAGTTATAACTCCACCATGCTCGAAAGGTATACAAAATTACAAACGACTAAGTAAAAACCGAGTAAAACACCTGTTATTATTCAAAAAGAGCCATTAAAACACAAGAGGGCGTTTTCTAAAAAGGCATTGGTTTCAACCATTTTTCATACAAAATCATGCATGTGCTGTTTTATTGAAATAATGATTAAATAGAGATATCATCAACAACTATTTTAAAAAAAACGCTTTTGTAATTGTTTGCAAAAGTGCAAGCATTTTTTAAATTTTTTGAAAAAATCATCTAATTATTTGGGCCCCAAATAATTATAAGATTCGATACAATTATTGATATTTCAGCCGTTTCTGGGTCGATTTTGACCAAATAAAGTTTATTCTGCCATTAAAATTGCATGTTCTCTCAAATTCGCGACTCAGTTTTTCATTACCTCACAAAAAAATTGTGATGTGCAGCGCCCTCTCTGCCAAAACTAAACTACCCCTTTAAAGTCTAGTTCAAGACTTATTTTCAAAGCAACTTATGGATAGGAAGATGTATTCCTGTTCCCATAAGAATTAGTCCTCTTTCAAAAGCAATTTCCATAGAATAATGACTCACTCTGAGCCATTAAATTCCACCCCAACAAAATATACCCAGAGGGCTCATTTTCAATCCCACACTTAAATCTATGGGAAGAAAGATTTATTCTCTTCCCCTTCGCCCAATAAATCCCTATATTCTCTAATTATCCAAAATCAATCAAGGGACTTATTCTAACTTCGCCAATTTAAAAAAATCAATGGGAGATTTATCCCATTCTCCCCCTCCCTCATAAGTAATAGGGAGCTATCAAATAAATACAAATGGACTATAATAAAACTATTACCTTTCATTAATATAAGAAGATTATTTTAGGGTTTGGGTTCCCTTTAAACAGAAAACACGTACATTATATACAGAAGATAGCAAACGGATTTTACTCTCATTAAAATGATATCCAGCCGCTCCTAAAAATACTATTCTTTTATATAATTATACGGTGAATGATCGACATAATTTTATATGTGATTATTAGTATCCTTATAAATAGACTATTAGAAATTATGCTATCAGTACACGTTGTAAAGTAGTTGGATAAATAACACTTTGTTATTTACATGCATGGATCTTTGCGTTTTTGGAATCATAATTAAAGCCAAATGCTCGTTTTGGGAATATTATCGAAAATAACTTTATTTGCCAAACTAATTGATTATATTGTTGAAATAGCATAAAAAGGGGCGTGTGTGGAAAAATCCGAACCTTAGTATCGTTAAAATGCAGAAATGTCAGTTAAAACGTTTATGAGAGCCGCTGATATTGAGCCTAAATTCACCGTCAGTTTGGCAGGTCTACGCTGGCCACATCTATACGCTCGTTTGTGCGATACGCTCGTGCGAAACCATGTGCCGCATTTGCCATATGATTAGCACGCAGCGCACGAGGGTGCATATCAACATACAACCGTCGGTGATATCGATTTGCAGAAAATCAGTGTTATAATTTTCCAAATATATCAATTAGTAGGCGGTTTCCAGGCAAAATTGTTATAATCCCGTTTTAGTGAAAAATATATTCTTTCACATGATTGGTAATAAGAGCGTACATTTAATTTGTTTGTGTGAGGGGCGTTTCCCACTACTGTCATTTTGCCTTTAAGGGTTTAGAATGAGGAAAAGAGTTCCGAATCGACATTTCATTCAATATAACAATTTTCATGTACCTTATTATATTATATTGATCAGATTTGTATATCTGTTATTGTAAATATGAAACTTGTATTTAATACAAAACAAAACAGTAACGATGGAATATTACACGTGTATCCTCAAATGTATTTACAAACAAGACACTCACACTATAATGCCCGGCGCAGACAGAGCCGACTCGACCCGATCCGACTGGTTTTCAGCCTGAATAACTCAGTATGCGTTGCCTCAGGACTCAAGAGCCAGTCGGAGGTCATTTGAGGCCGATTTGACATGTTGAATCGGCTCCGACTGAGCGAAACTGAAAACCAGTCGGTTCGGGTCGAGTCGGCTCTGTCTGCGCCGGGCTTAAGTGCACAGCCTTGTCGCTATAAAACTGCACATTTCCACCCCATAATCAATAATAATAAAGATTCTTCATCTCAAAGCCCAGTGTACACAAAGCCGACTAGACCTGATCCGAATTGTTTCCAGTCGGATGGGTCAGTGTCTGTTGCCGAAAAACTAAGATTTTCCTATATATCTGACTATAGTCGGAAGCTATATCCGACTATATCCGGCTATATCCAGTCGGAAGCATGCAGTCGGGGCCAATTCAACATGATAAATCGGCTCCGGCTGATCGGGCCCGACTCTATAGTTTGACTGAAAACCGGACGAATCGGGTCGAGTCGGCTCTGTGTGTGGCTGGCTTGTCGAGCAGAACTGAACAGGTGGGTGCAGATTTGAACCCTATATATTACCGGTAAAGCTATGTATCGACAAAGCTTTGCTACTTATAACATAATCGAAAATACACTCCAAATTAAGGAATATAATAAATAAAGTAAAATTATAGCTGAATCACTTACGATTGTCGTGTAGATGGTACAGATGACGCCGACTGAGAGAAACCGATCCCCACAGACTCAGTCCGTCACTGGTATTATAAAGGGAAATAAAAAGGGAAAGTGTATCATGCAGTTTGCATATGCTCCCCAGGGAGTTACAATTGTGCACAAGACAATATTATTAATGCAAACATAATAGAGAAACTGACCAGAAATAATATGATATAAATGAAAAAGAGCAAAGAAAATGGGATTCCTCCGGGATTCGAACCACACCGCACTAGGGTTTTCTATAGCTCAGGCGGTCGAGCGCTGGCTAGCAATCCGGGGTCCTCGGATTCGAATCCCGGAGGAATCCATTTTCTTTATCTTTTCATTTAGAAGATAATATTATGTTCACAATTGTGGTTTGTATGTAAACCGTGGTTTTAACATGCCCATTGTTTTATTGAGCACCACACGTTCATCTCTCTTTTCCAAATTAAGAAATATAAGCAGTGGCGTAGCTAGGGGGTGCATACGGGGGGGGGGGGGGGGGCCTGTGCCCCCACCAATAATTTGAACGAACTATACAAAACATAAGGCAACTTTTTCTGAAAATACAAAGAAATACTTAAGATGCCCCACCCCCCCCCCCCCCTCCCAATAATATATGTGACTCCTAAATCAATTCGACCACACTACACCACTGAATATAATTCTTTCTTGATAGTCCTACATTTACAAACATTCAAATAAAGAAATGAAAAATTTAACTATGGAAAAAACTATCAAAACTTTCTGCTGTGCTCATAAAAAATTACACATAAAGAAAGGACCCATAACGAGAGCAATTAAAAGCATGAAAATAATGTAAAATTATATGAAAAGCTATACACTGTACTTATAAAACAAGATCTGATTCATAATCAATCTTACCGCATTTAGGGCCAATGCTGGTGCGTATAGAACAATGCCCAGATAGTTTACCTTCGGAAACAAATTTTAAAATAAATATATATGTTTATTATGAAGAATAATAAATAATCACTTATTCTGCGGCTTAGGTGGGACTAACAATGCCAAACTTATTTATAATCAATATTATATTATATATGATTTGATTTGTTTACGCTATCTTGTATTTTGATTAAATTAAATTAATAAATCCATTAGATAAATAAAGTTATACATGTATAAGGCCTCTCATATTTTCGTACCTTTTACAATATGTACAATGCATGCTCGTTATTTTAAGAGATACTTTTTAACAAATACAAATCATATGCATGCGGTGTACAAACATATTTATAAACTATTATCAACTCATAGGAACGCATGTAAAGGATAGTTTTGTGTCCTAAAGTTTTATTGACAATACAGTGCGTATAAAAAAAAAAAAACGTTACACTTTTGAACAATCTGTCAAAATTACGATTTCAAAATAATTTAGAAGATGTTTTCATGTCGATAGATGCCCAAAGAGTCCTTCATCTATCAAGTGCCCACTAACAAAACAAAGTTTCGTTCAGGCTTGGGCGAACACTGACTGTTTTGTCAGAGTGTGAAAAATGACTTGCGCCAAATTGAAAGAAGAGGGAAAATTAAACCAGGCAGTCGAATAAGTACTCCCATTCAAACAAATTGCACTTTGCCATAATTTTTATGATTTCCCATTGCTTTATGCCAGAAAATTCCTAGACTATCATAACATAATCCTAAATTTATGCAAAGAGCAATTTGTTTGAATGGGAGTACTTATTCAGATTGGCGCAAGTCATTTTCTCACACTCTGGACAAAAACGGTCAGTGCTCACCCAAGCATGAACACAAATTTGTTTTGTTAGTGGCACTTAGTGGCACTATCAACATGAACAAATCTTCTATCAACATGAACAAATCTTCTATACATTTTGAAAATAATTGTGACAAATTTTTCAAAAGTGTAACTTTTTTTTATACGCAAGGTATGGCAAAAATCAATTTTTTATTTTTTTATTTAAACATTTAAACATTGTCCAAATCCTCAAAAACTAATTTAAATTCTAGCGGATCCCTCATACCTTGTTTTATTCGTAATAACAATAAAAGCATGGGACAGGTTTCGGTTTTTGCAAATTTCTATTTCGTTCAAAAGGTATTTACGATTGAAGTGTTCGGATATGAAATTATCTACGGGACCCTTTCAGCCGTGTACAAAGTAAGTGAAATGACATCCAATTTACTTGAAATGTTCACACATTATTTTCTGGACATATCAGATCACACCAATATACAAAGTTACTAGATCCCTTTAAAGAACAGAATGTAGTATTGGCTTGAAATTATTGTAATACAGGCCCGTAGACAGGGGGGGGGGTGGGGGGGGGGGGGGAGCGTTGGGTGCTTACGCACCCCCTCCCCTCATTTCAGAAAGGTCCACTTTATGTCGGTCTCCGGTCCACTTTTTATCGTTCTCGTCCATCATTGGTCTGTTTTGGTAAATTACGCACCCCCCCCCCCCCCCCCCTTGTAAAATCCTGGCTACGGGCCTGAAATATAGCTTCGTAAAATTAGTCGGGAAACAGATAGGGCATGTTAATAGTCAAGGACAGGGTAAATATTTATTACAATTGTAAATTTCATGTTCTAATGGAAGTAACAATAAGCAATAATAACTTTACGATATTGATAAAGGTGCAATATCATGAATTAAGCGCATGTCGGCTACATGTCTACAACTCTACATGCGCTCATTCTATAGTCCAATAGTTTTAGCTAATAAAACCCGGACATTTTTCAAAACAAGCTGAATTTTTCAGGATAGGTTCAGAAAAAAACATGCAGAATAACATACTTAAAGTCCCCGGATATCCCCCATGTGCATTTTCAAGAATCCAAGATGGCGTCCAAAATGGCCGCCATTTCGGGGTTTTCTCTTAACCCTGGTTCTAGTCAAGCTAGAAACATGAATAAAGTGTCTAAACGTATGTTTTAATGCCAACGGAATTGCATTACTCGAAACCTAAAACATTAATATTAAGATTGATTCATTTGGCATTAAAACATAATTATGTTTAGACACTTTATTCATGTTTTTCTAGCTTGACTAGAGCCAGGGTTATGAGAAAAAAACCCAAATGGTGGCCATTTTGGACGCCATCTTGGATTCTGGAAAACGCACAAGGGGGATTTCCGGGGACTTTAAGTATGTTATTCTACACATTTGTCTGAACCTATCCTGAAAAATTCAGCTTGTTTTGAAAAATGTCCGGGTTTGGCCATATTTGAGCTAATGCTCTTGAAATGTATACATGTAGTTCCAGTTAGTCTACCCATGAACCTACTACCGGTTCATGGTCTACAAGAAAAAATAAAGACAATAAAGAATCGCGGAAAACCACGGCAAGGCTATATACCGTTATATATTATATTCTATATTACAAATATAAATAGATAAATATTATAAATTTAAAGTACGTACCGCATATATACAGAACATCAGAGATCCCAAGATACGAGTGGGCCGGTTGAAGCGAAGATTTAAATACTGAATAATTAAACAATGGAACAAATTAATCAATTATCTAACTAATTCAACGTTTGTTTTTGTTTTGTTAGGGGTATACAGGGTGGCCCACAAATAACGGAACGGGGTACTTGCCATACTAAAGACTCATGATGCCCGCCATACTGCATCGAGTAACGATCAACCGTGCGCCACTGTGAGTGTGCGTTCAGCTGTGTATAGAGAAGAAGGGGTACTAACAATGGCGCACGCATTGAACGTTACTATATAGTTGCTATGACGGGCATCATGTGTCTTCATTATAGCAAGCACCCCGTTCCGTTATTTCTGGGCCACCCTGTATAGTAATCACATGTGGTATAGCTATATTGTCTAGGTGAGTGATGTTGAGGGGTAAGGTGATTGATTGATTGATTGATTGATTGATTGATTGATTGATTGATTGATTGATTGATTGATTGATTGATTGATTGATTGATTGATTGATTGATTGATTGATTGATTGATTGATTGATTGATTGATTGATTGATTGATTGATTGATGATTGACTTATTGATTGATTGATTGATTGATTGATTGATTGATTGATTGATTGATTGATTGATTGATTGATTGATTGATTGATTGATTGATTGATTGATTGATTGATTGATTGATTGATTGATTGATTGATTGATTGGTTTCGGTCATTTGTATTCAAATAATTATTTTAAAGGTAGTACAGTTTTGGTAAGGCTGAGCTTTAGTAACCAAAACCTGCACAATAACATTACAAACTAATAGTTATAACTCCACCATGCTTAAAAGATAAAGAAAATTACAAACAACTAAGTAAAAAGCCTGTTATCATTCAAAAGGAGCCATTAAAACACACGAGGACGCTCTCTAAAAAAGCATTGGTTTCACTTTCAACCATTTTTCATACACAAGTATGCATGTGAAGTTTTGTTGAAATAATGATTAAATAGAGAGATCATCAACAACTATTTAAATACCTTTGACAATTTTTGAAAAAGTGTAAGCATTTTTAGAATAAAATAAAAAAAATCATCGAATAAATCTGGTCCCCAGATTTATTCCGATCGGATATATTTATTGATATTTCAGCCGTTTCTGAACCGATTTTGATCAAATAAATTTTATCGTGTATGCTCTTTCACATTTTACACTCATTTTTTCATTATCTCACAAACAAATTATTATGTGCAGCGCCCTCTATACCAAAACTGAACTACCCCTTTAAACTTGAATTGAGTCAAACAAATCGACCGATTGGATAATAGTAATTGTATTCACCAATTAATAATACAATTGATTAAATAAAGATTTAAATCAAGGCGTTTCAACATTTATAGCGCCGGACTTGAAAAATGTTTCACAAAGCTTGTAGTTGAACTTAAATTATGGTAGGCAATTTATAGCTTTAATAAAGCATAGTCACAAGCAAAACAAATGCAAGTATTTTAGACTTCCAACAAATATGTGTAATAATAACTTATTTGTACTTTGATAATACAAAAAAAGATTACTGATTTTTTATCAGAATGTATGCATTTAAAAAAGAACAAATTTACAAAGAAACTAACGGCTTTCCATAATAGTTAGGTCCAAAATTAACTTAGAATATTTGTGAAACGCCCCCTGGATCTAAATTAGATGATACAGCAAGTGGTCAGTATGGAGCTACATGTATATGCCTACCTCATTCGCACTGGTGACGCCCAGCCGGTAGAAGACGGGGAGGAAGAAGGTCATGGCTGCGAGACACGCCACGACTACGGACACGTAGTACCAGATGAACATGATGCCGTGCACGTAGTTCTCCGCCGGGGTACCGAGGAACGTGATCGCGGAGATGAACGAGGCGACGAGGGAGAGGGCGACCGGGACGGGGTTCATCTTCCTGTCCGCCATCAGAAATTCCTCGGTGGTGCTCTGGCGGCCGCCCGTGCACGCCTGGTAGACGCCGATGCCGAGAGAGATCGCCAGCGTCGAGGCGACCACGGCGTAGTCGGCCGCGGAGAAGGATCTCGACGTCGGGGCCCCGACATCATCTACGTCGTCCATGGTTGTATGTTCAACAATTTATTTGGTCTTTGGAGGAATGATTCAGCGATGTGTATGTAGGCCTACGCGAATCGCTAACTACAACAATTTGGGAATGATTGGACGAACTAATGACGAGTTCTCGAATGGGAGAAATGCTCATAAACAATGTGTATTATGAACATGTGTATTCACTGCATGACAACATGACGAATTATCAGATTATACACTTGTTGAAAGTCTAATATTGCGCCATCTACAGTGAAAATTCATTTACTTGGTACAGTATCATTTTCCTCTTCAAAAGATTCCCCATCTAGTGAAAACATGTTGTTCCCATTGTATTTGAAGCACGCCGTTTCGAAATTTGAGGGACACAGGGCCAACCCTATATAACATGGGCGTCAACAGGCGGGGAACAGGAGGGGGGGGGGGGGGGGGGGGGGGGGAGCGGGAGGGGAACATGTCCCCTCCACTTTCAAAAGTGGAGGGGATTGTCGTCCCCCTCCCCCACCCCCCCCCCCCCCCACCCCACCCACACACACACTTTTACATATACATGTATCTATAGATTATGTAAGTTTGATTTCATAGCTTGCACTGCATAATCATGTACGATTTGTGTCTCAGATATGCACCAAATCGCACGAAGTCAAGCCCAAAATGCAAAAGGTCCTGTACAGCTGTGGGAGGGGTGTCGTCCTACACCCTCCCCCACTCGTTCATGCCCCCCCTGTTGAACCCACAAATGTAAAAATAACCACAAATGTAGAAACGACCACAAATGTAGAAGAACATCAACCACAAATGTAGAAAATCGACCACTAATGTAGAAATTGAACAGCGACCACAAATGTAGAAACAACGACTAATGTAATAATAACAAAATAATTCGCAAACGTCGCCCACACATGTAAAAATGGCAAAATGTAAATTCGTTCTTGTAGATAGTACTAAGTACGTGTGTCTTAACTGTTCCTGTGTGCCCGCGCTCTCACTACCCATGCTACCCTAGTTGCTAAGCTACAAAACAACTATTGTATCTGGTTACTTTCTATAGCTTGCCTACCATACCTTAGCACTGTTCTACACACACCTCCTATTGCTATCATTAGCCTACACACATTCCAAACTACAATGCAGTTTGCATACCGCGAACTACTAAACAACTGACTCGATCACTTAACCCACTCCATGTTACTCCCTATTCAACCTACTTTTTAATGTGCACTGTAGTGTCCCCTGAACCCGACATTATACCAGGCATATATATAAAAGCAAGCCTCTACGCTTTAGAAAAGGAAATTGAGTATACGAAGTAACGAAATACAGAGTGGTTGAGCTATGACTGATAATGTTGTTTGAAGAGATGATTCTTTAGATTATCTTTGAAACCCTTTGAAAGAGTCAATTGAGGAAGAGTGACCCAGTTCTAAAGGCAGAGCGTTCCATAAATATGGTCCAATAAAGGAGATTTTAGTTCACCATAACAGATCGTGAAAGCACTTTGAATATGTGCCTCGCCATCCGCAGGGGAGCCAGAAGTCGCAAGATGTCGAACCTCAGAAATCACGATTGATTTGAAATTGCATGAAAAAGTGAAAAAAATATTATTGCCTCATGCATTTCCCTGATATCTGTTCTACCGGTACGCAAAATATCCAGTAAAAATATCCAGTGGAAAGGTAAAAATTAAGCAGAGTTTTGAAGCATGTTTTTTGCAGGTTGAAAAAGTTTGAAAAGTTTGCGTTCCAAAATTATTTGCCACTAAAAGCGATCGATATTAAGCTCTGCCTCTTAACAACCCCTTTGTGCTAAGTTGGAATCTCGGTAGCCGTCAAGAACGGCCAGCGCACATCGAGATTCTTTAATCCCTATTGACTGCGCGGTCGCTTGCACGGAGATTAGTAATCCAAATGGCCTCCATTGTATAGTGGCCCTATTGAGTTTGACAAAGTATGTTTATGACAATACGACCCAAGTCCTATCCAATTAACTGCACACCCACCCCCCCCCCCCCCCCTCCAACCTCATACACTATGTACACCACTGGTTGAATGTGAGTATTATATAGATTTAAAAATTGGGCCCTGTAACATAACATTCATTAATCGTATGTAGAATTAATTTGTCGTACTAAATATTTAAGTAGTTCATAATAATTTTATAATAAGGCATACCCCCCCCCCCCACACCACCAAAAAAACAACAAAAAAAAACGTTATTTAGAGCTTGTTTTAAGTTGGCTAAAGCACAATCCCACTCTTTTATATACCCTCATTTTGAAGTTGACCGAGGCTCGCCTCCGTTTCTTAGACACCTGTTTCAAAATTTGCTAAGGGACATCCCCGGGCATCCCCGCCAAAAGAACGAAAACAAACCCTGTACCAACGGATCCCCCCCCCCCCCCCCTCCCCCTTTGGTAACCTGGGGCCTCCCCCTCCAAAATGTCTAGCTTCGATACCCCGTTTTACTTTTCACGTATCAACATACTGTTCTTTGTAATAGTTTTTACATTACGCACCAGACGCAAGTTTGCATTCCTAAAATCAAACTGCCAGTCAATACCGATTAATCGAACAATAAACAGAGCCAGAGCGGAATCCCTTTTGTTACCTGAAAGTGCTCGCTATTGTATCATGTGCTCGATGTGTACAGTTTATCGTTCCAAACCCACTTAAATTGTAATTAAATCTGTTCATATCTCTACAATGCATGGATAATATTCAACAGTTTCTGGAGGGAAGGTGTATATCATACATATTTACTGATATGCAAGTTTTCAAGAAAATTGAATAAAGGTTGCTACGACATTCTATTCATGCAATCGGTTCATTTATGGCCTGCTTAAAACGCTAATTTCACTTTCGAAATGGATGTAAAGTTTCTTGAGCTATTTTCTCGGCATCTTATTTCCAGACCGTTCAATATTTGCCTTAGAAAAGCGTCAATAACTCCGCGTTGCAGAATCATTATGAGACAAACTTTATATCATATTAAAGCTTAGATATTGCTGAATCGAACTAAATACAAATCCAGAAAATCAACTTTGTCGACTTCTGGTTCTTCTACGTAGGACGGGTCACATATAACAAACACATTTTGAGCGGCAGATCTAAGTCTTCTTGTTGGTGCATACGGGATGCGTAAATAAACAGGTAGCCAATGAAGATTGTACAGGACAGGAGTATTATGGTCATGCCGTTTAGAACGAGTAATAATTTGG
>JBAMJV010010522.1:25000-55799 GCA_037951105.1 Echinarachnius parma | reverse complement strand
TACTGCCTAAGGGGGGGGGGGGTACGTGTATTAACATTTGTTGTGACGGGGGGCAGAATACTCATGAGTCAACGCTTAACCTGCTTTTGCTTTATATAAAATAATTACATTTCAATTGCAGTGGTACAACAGGGTTCTGAACAACCCCGTCATGCCCGAGGAAATTGATTTATTTGGCCAGCTTTTTTGTGTTGTACAGTCAAGATCAAAAGATTGGATATTCTTGAATCTTTTGTAGATTATATTGAATTGCATAAGATTACGAGGAAATGTAGAATGTTTTCACTCATTATTCTCTTGTAGTAATCTTATCTGCGGGGGCGAAGCTAAATGCCTCTAGGCTTAAAGACATCTAAACGTTTCAATTATCATGCATAGTTTGAGTGTGTCGGAAAAGGAATGTGTGCATAACATCATATCCTGTAACTTTTGATTGTTAGCAATTTGGTTTAGACTTTATTTCAAAGTTGTCAATCATATTACAGATATTTTACTCCCCACGACTACTACTAGTCAACACACTACTACCCGACTACAATAACAACAACTACTACTACTACTTCCCTCTTCTTCTACTTCTAATTCTACTTCTTCCTCCTCTTCTTCTTCTTCTTCTTCTTCCTTCTTCTTCTTCCTTCTTCTTCTTCTTCTTCTTCTTTCTTCTTCTTCTTCTTCTTTTCTTCTTCTTCATCTTCTCCTCTTCCTCTTCCTCTTCCTCTTCCTCTTCCTCTCCTCTTCCTCTTCCTCTTCTTCTTCTCTCTTCTTCCTTCCTTCTCTTCTTCTTCTCTCCTTCTTCTTCTTCTTCTTCTTCTTCTTCTCTTCTTCTTCTTCTTCTTCTTCTTCTTCTTCTTCTTCTTCTTTCTTCTTCTTCTTCTTCTTCTTCTTTCTTCTTCTTCTTCTTCTTCTTCTTCTCTACTTCTTCTTCTTCCACTTCTTCCACTTCTTTCTTCTTCTTCTTCTTCTTCTTCTTCTTCTTCTTCTTCTTCTTCTTCTTCTTCTTTCGTGCGAGGGAGGGGGGCGGGGGAATCTTCTTCTTCTGCTTCTTCTTACTTCACTTCTTCTTCCACTTCTTCCCTTCTTCATTCTTCCACTTCTTCTTCTTCTTCTTCTTCTTCTTCTTCTTCTTTCTTCTTCTTCGTCTTCTTCTTCTTCTTCTTCTTCTTCTTCTTCTTCTTCTTCTTCTTCTTCTTCTTCTTCTTCTTCTTCTCTTCTTCTTCTCCTCTTCCTCTTCCTCTTCCTCTTCCTCTTCCTCTTCTTCTTCTTCTTCTTCTTCTTCTTCTACTTTACTTCTACTTCTTCTTCTTCTTCTTCTTCTTCTTCTTCTTCTACTTCTTCTTCTCCACTTCTTCACTTCTTCTTCTTCTTCTTCTTCTTCTTCTTCTTCTTCTTCTTCTTCTTCTTCTTCTACTTCTTCTTCTTCCACTTCTACGCGCTATGTATGTGCGATTCTTCCACTTCTTCCACTTCTTCCACTTCTTCCTTCTTCTTCTTCTTCTTCTTCTTCTTCTTCTTCTCTTCTTCTTCTTCTTCTTCTTCTTCTTCTTCTTCTTCTTCTTCTTCTTCTTCTTCTTCGTCTTCTTCTTTCTTCTTCTTCTATTCTTCTTCTTCTTCTTCTTCTTCTTCTTCTTCTTCTTCTTCTTCTTCTCTTCTTCTTCTTCTTCTTCTTCTTCTTCTTCTTCTTCTTCTTCTTCTTCTTCTTCTTCTTCTTCTTCTTCTTCTCTTCTTCTTCTTCTTCTTCTTCTTCTTCTTCTTCTTCTTCTTCTTCTTCTTCTTCTTCTTCTTCTTCTTCTTCTTTTTTGGGTAAGACGTTGTTTTGAAGAGCTCTGGGTTTTATGTGTTTTTTCTTTTTTCTGACCGGTTGGTCATTTTGGTTTATGTTAGGTTTTTGGTGACCGTTATAGGCACCGTACTGTATATCCAGTCCACCCTTTTAACGTACTGTGTTTAGTATTTTGACTGTTTTTTATTTCATTTTGTGAGGTGTATGTGTCGGCCAGTATGGCCAGCGCTGCGGGGCAGCTTGCTCCCCCGAGTTGCCCGGGACGAGCGGTGTGAGGAATGGTCCCTCCTCCGCCCGTGGCCCCCCTGGCTACCCAAGCGAGCCCGTCTGTTGTTAGTCGTAACAATGGGGTCTCATTTAATGCACAATCGGACATTCCGATCCATAGTTACGTTCGTTCGTTCACAGCGACTACGCCACCCAGCTGCATTGCTCGGCATCTAGGATTAGTAACAAATCGAATTGCTATTTATCTTAACTCGAAAGAGGCATTTGCTGCTGCAGTCTCTCTCGGTTTTTCGCATAATAGGCGCCTTTGTTGAGGTCACTCCGCTGGTATTGCCCTCAACTCGATTAACGCTGTCCAATGTCTATCCCGAAATACCCAATCATGTTATTGTCCAGCACATTACTCCCTTTGCAAAGGTAGTTTCTCCTATCCGTGCAATACCTCTTGGTTTCAAAGACAAAGACTTTGCCCACATTCTATCATTTCGTCGGCAAGTCCAAGTAATGATTCAGTCTAACTTTACCCCCCCTTCACACATAAGCTTTGCTTATAATGGAGCTAATTATCGCATCTTTGTGTCAACAGAAGCGGTGCGCTGTTTTGAATGCGGGGAGGTGGGGCATGTCAGTCGGGTGTGCAAGAAGAGGCTGACTCAGGTTGAGTCCCGCCTTGGTGATAGGGGTAAGTCTGGCCCCAAATCTCGCCCCAAGTCCCTTGGTCCCACTCTCCAACCCCAACCCATACCCCACCCCCCTCCCCAACCCCAATCTGTTCCGACCTCTTACACTGATGAAACGGCCTCTACTGGTAACAAATCGACGGGTCTTCTTGCACCCCCAGTCCTCTGTGTGGGTACACCGCCGGAGCCCACGAGACTTTTTTCGGAAGTTGTTGCAAAAAGGAAACCGTCCCCCATTGCCCCCCTCCAAAGACATTTCACGTCTCACACCCCTTTCCTCTCCAAGCCGTCCTAGAAAGATGTCAAAATTAGTGCCAACCCTCTCTCTACGCCGAGCACATCTCCGTCGAAGCCGTTATCGGTTTCGCCTCGCCCTTCCTTGGTTTTTCCTCCCCTCAGTCACCCTCCTCTCACTCTCCACAGCTGCCCGACCCACTCTCACCCTCCCATTCCCTTGGTCCTGTTTCAGACTCCAAATCTCCCGTTCCCCTCCCTATTCAGACTGTGGCACAATTGTCTCCCACCCGTAAACACTTTACGGACTTCTAATCCTCCTTCACCCGTCCCCTCATCCCTGCTTCCACTGACTGCCCGATGTGGGAAGGACACGGCTACCTCTGATGATGATTCTGTTGATTGGGCGTCTTCATTCCCCTCTAGCCAAGGCCCTCTCACAAACAAGGACTTACTTCAATTTTGTGAGAGTAGTTAAAGCCAGAAAAAAACCTCTCGAGGTGGCCAGGAAATTCACGCCGAACATTTCTGGTTTGATTAAGCAGTTAAGACCTTTGAGGAACTCCCCCATCTTTAAAAAAGTACACAACAGAGGGTTCAAAAGTTAATAAAGAAATTGGAGGACGAGATGTGATTAGCTTGATATGATGAATTTTATTAGGACATCGCTTTACTTTTGTTTTTGTTTTCCCTTTTCCCATTACTTCGATGACTTTGTCTGTACTTTCTCTAACACTGGAGGCTGTCTTCTCCTTTAAAGAACGCCTCCATCTCCTCCTATGTTGATAATTTTGCCTTTGATTCAAATATTATTTTTTTTGCAAGAAACTAACAACCTTTCTCAAAGCTCTTCTTGCTGGTCTTCTTGGCCTTCTTTCACCCATATATGTTCGCCTGGTCGCTCGCGTGGATCAGGGGTAGCAATCCTTTAAAGAAGGGATGTGTTGATGTTCTTGATTCGTTAGTTTTGTTTGATGGTTATATTTTGTATACTTTAGTTCAAGTTGATGATTTTTTATTTCACCTTTATAATGTTTTAATTCCTCAGGCTGATGATACGGCTATGCGTGCTTTGAATTCTCTTGGGACTCATGTGAAGTCTCGCACAAATGGTGAAATTATCATTGGCGGTGACTTTAATTGCACTTTAATCCGCTTTTGATAGACTAAGTATGCCTTTGAACATAGGCCTTCTATTGTCTCTGCTTTGAAGCTTATTATTGATAGCTCTGCTTTGTATGATGCTTGGCGACGCATGCATCCCGAGGAAAGGAAGTTTTCTTGGCTTAGGAATAATCCCATTAGTATTCATGGGGTTTCTAAAGCTAGACTAGATCGGTTTTATGTCCCTTTTGGTTTAATGTCTTATGTAAAGTCATCATGCATCATACCTTGCTCTCTCTCTGACCACGATGCTGTTATTTTGAAAGTTAAGTGTTCTCCGCAGAATCAGAGGAGTGCTTTTTTGGCACTTAATAATTCATTTCTTGAGCATAAGAATTATTTGGATATTATTACTCATTTTGGTTGGATTGGCGGAGCCAAAAGTCGGATTTTAGTGATATTTTGTTATGGTGGGATATTGGCAAATCCCACCTTAAATCTCTTTCAAAGATGTTTGGTTCTAAGCTGGCTTGTGAGAAGAGAGAGGCGTTATTAAATATTAATAAAGTTATTGATGAGCTTCAGTCTGAGTCTTTTTTCACACCTGATATTCAGCATGCTCTTGCTGAGCAGAGGCGTGAACTAAATGAGCTCATTAGGTGCCAAGCCAAGGGTGCCCTTATTAGGTCCCGTTTTAAATGTGCTAATGAGACTGACACAAACTCTTCCTTCTTTTTTAGTCTTGAGAAGTCTAACTCTTCTTCTAAAACGATTTCTAACATTCGCCTTTCCTCTGGTGTTATCACAGAAGATCAGGGACACATTAAGGCTCATGTGAGAGACTTTTATAAAAGCCTATACAGCCCTGTCCCCACTAATGAAACTTCTTGTGATGATATTTTGCAAAATTTGAAGAGTCTAGATTCGCAAGTGGCTGTAGATCTTGATAACCCGTTAACACTTGATGAGCTTGACGTTGCTGTTATGCAGCTTGGTACAAACAAGTCACCGGGTCTTGATGGCTTATCGCTTATCTTCTGAGTTTTATCAAACTTTTTGGCCGCTTTTGAAAGACGACTTTTTTTCCGTCTTACAATTTGCCTTGGGTACTGGGCGACTTCCATATTCGTTTCGTAGAGGCATAATTACACTCATTCCTAAAAAGGGAGACTTGGCGGATATTTCTAATTGGCGTCCTGTCTCGCTCCTTAATAATGATTATAAGATTTTTGCAAAAGTGCTTGCTAATAGGTTGAAGCTTGTAATTGGTGATATTGTTGGTGTTGACCAGTCGTACTGCGTACCTGGTCGCACAATTTATGATAATTTGAATTTGATTCGAGATGTGATTAATTTTGCTAATACCAAAAATACTCCTCTTGCTGTAGTTAATTTAGATCAGAGGAAAGCCTTTGATAATGTTGATCATAATTATTTATTTAAATCGATGCGTGCTATGGGCATCGGTGAATCCTTCATTTCTTGTGTTAAACTTTTATATAATGATGCTGAGGGTTTAGTTAAGGTTTGTGGATCACTGACGGCTCCTTTTCCTTTTCGAAAGGGCATCCGTCAGGGCTGCCCTCTGTCGGGCTTACTCTACTCCTTAGCTATTGAACCTTTTATAAATATGCTTAGAGTAAAATTAGATACAATGAGCTTTTTGTTACCTAACAGTAATAAGTTCTGTTCAGTGTCTGCTTACGCGGATGACATTTCTATTTTTGTAACAAATGATTCTGGTTTTGATGTTATAGATAATGTTTATAAGGTGTTCAGCAGTTCTTCTGCTGCTGGTCTTAATTTTGTGAAATCCCAAGGCCTTTGGTCTGGGTCTTGGTCCAGACGGATAGACAGGCCTCTCGGGTTCTCATGGAACAATGATGGTATGGTCTGTCTTGGAGTTTACCTGGGGAATAATATTAGTTATGTAAATAAGAATTGGGTAAGTTGTAAAGAAAAATTGAGTAAAACTCTTTCTCGTTGGAATTCACTCTCTTTTAGTTTGTCTTTTAAAGGGAGGGTTCTTGTAGCTAATCAATTAGCTGCTTCTAAAATATTTCATTGTCTTGCGGTTGTTTCTCCCCCTGAACGTGTTTTAAAAGAACTCCAAGACATGCTTATACATTTTGTGTGGTCTAGTAAACGGCACTTGCTTAAAAAAAACTATTTTGTTTCAAGAGCCCAAAAAGGGTGGACTGGGTTTAGCTTGCCTCCGAGCACGCGTCCTTACTTTTCGCTTTAGTTTTTTGCAACGTTTTTTGAATCTTTGTTCGCACCCTGCGTATGCCTTATTTTCTTATAATCTTCATAGTTATAGAAGATTCGAGTTTGATGTTCAATTGCTCTTTATTGATTTGGACGAAAGATTTTTTGTAAGTGTTGCTTGCTTGAAAGTTTTCTGGAGCTCGCATTCAAACAACGTCTTGTATTAATCATGTGTTTAATGTTCCTTTACATTATACTCCCCTCCTTTCACGGTCAGTAGATGGCTTTTTGGTTTTCCCTGCACGACTCTTCGCGTGTGGAATCAAACTTGTCCAACATACTATCAATCTGACCGACGGCAGCTGGAAGTATGCTGATGACTTCATAACCCACGCCATCTTACGTTTTCCTTCACGGCGTCTCCTGGACCTTGAGCTTGCTCGCCTACATCTTGCTCTATCAGCCACCTTTCCTGAACTTTTCTCCGCTCGTGGACTTCGACGCTCGGTCATTCCTCTTCTTTCGGACATTTCTTTGCCTCGTCCGTTTATTGTGAAGACCAGTGATAATATAGACATGCTTACAATACCTTCTAAGAAACTGTATTGTATCTTCAATCGCTCGACTAACTCTCTGCCTGCAACGTCACACACATATTGGCATGACGTTGACGCTCTCTCGCTGTCCTCGCGCATTAACTGGACGGAGGTTTATCAGCTTCCCTCGGCCAAGAATGATGGTGATGTCCAGTACAAGCTTCTACACAACGTTCTTCCCTCTCTCGCCGTTCTTCACCACCTTAACCCTGATATTCCGTCTTCGTGTGGATGGTGTGGGGAGAAAGGAACTATCACGCATTTATTCATCCGATGCCCCCTTATCCAGCCGTCCTTGGACCTTCTTCATCGTCTCATCGCTTGCCTTCTTCCGACCGTCAAGATTGACTTTGAACTCTATTGGGCTCTGGTTCCACATGCGCGGGGTCGTTGCAGGGAGGCAGTCCGTCTTTCTAATTTTTTTATTATAGGTTTGAAAAGTACTTTGTATTGGTTGTATAGGAAATGTTGTTTTTATGACCCTCTTTCCTTTTGGGTACTCAGGATTAAAAGTAAAATCTTGTTGGAATATGAATTTTAAAAAATGCATAATAATTTGTTTGCTTTTAATAAGCGTTGGTCTTGCAATGATGCAATTTTTCTTGTTAATGGCGATGGGTTTACATGGTTGATTTAAAATGCAGGTTTTGTGCCTAGATTATATTGTGTTACTTGACCTATTCTTGTTTTCTGTATTGATAACTTGAATGTTAAACACCTTTTGTGCTGGTTTGATATATAGTTTACGGTTCTTTATCTTTTTGCTTAAACACACAAAATTGTCGTCAGGTTCTTTTGTGCTTCCTTGACAATTCTTTACTTGTATTTGTTGCACTTGCTTACTTGTATCTATTCTATTCTATTCTGTTCTTTGTTTTTATTGTAAACACTTGACTTTGATGATATTATTAATTTTGTAAATAAAGTTATCCTTTGAAAAGTCAAAACAAGTGTTCTTCTTCTTCTTCTTCTTCTTCTTCTTCTTCTTCTTCTTCTTCTTCTTCTTCTTCTTCTTCTTCTTCTTCTTCTTCTTCTTCTTCTTCTTCTTCTTCTTCTTCTTCTTCTTCTTCTTCTTCTTCTTCTTCTTCTTCTTCTTCTTCTTCTTCTTCTTCTTCTTCTTCTTCTTCTTCTTCTTCTTCTTCTTCTTCTTCTTCTTCTTCTTCTTCTTCTTCTTCTTCTTCTTCTTCTTCTTCTTTTTCTTCTTTTGAGGTAGGGCGTGTATTTTTTAGGCTCTGGATTTGTCCTTTTTTGTGGTGTTTCTTGACCTTCGTGGTCCTTGATTTTTCATAGGTTGTATCTTTT
Organism: Echinarachnius parma; assembly: GCA_037951105.1. Lineage (NCBI taxonomy): Eukaryota > Metazoa > Echinodermata > Echinoidea > Clypeasteroida > Echinarachniidae > Echinarachnius > Echinarachnius parma. Next base: position 47,667 of record JBAMJV010010522.1, on the reverse strand, counting down.
TGATGCACTGATTATTTTCGACCAGTCCTCGCTTTGTCGGGTTGATTAATTTTTCCGTTTTTTTTAGATGTTTTTTTTTTTTGGTTGTGCGTTGCTTTTCGTATTGGCTGTGCTGTATAGCCAGCAAATCGGATCGCCATGTACAGGGCCACGTGCAAGGCCCTATTGGAAACCGTACTATTGTAGGTGTTGAACAGTTTAAACACGGTTTCTTTTAGCGCCATTAACAATGTCTCGATTCAAACGTACATTGATGCGTTCGGACAGAATATACCACCTGAGCATATTGTCTCTGCTTCTCGAATCTCGAATGGACGAATTGCTATTTATCTCAATTCTAAAGAGTCTGTGGTGCGTGCTGTGAGTCGTGGAATGAATTACGAAGGGGCTTTCATCGAATTAACCCCTCTCGTACGCCCCACCACTAAACTCATTTTGTCCAATGTGTACCCAGAGATACCGAATTCTGTCTTAGTAGAGAATATAGGTTCTTTTTGTAAGGTTGTCTTTCAATGTAGGCCCATTCCACTAGGGTTGAAGAATGATACCCCCGTCAGATATAGCTACGCTCTCGCGCCGACCTCGCGCCGCTCCTAACCCCCATTCATAAAATTGGAAGCGTGTGGAGGACGTGGGGAGAGCGTGTGGAGGTCGTGTGGAGAGCGGCGTTCATTGTTCGCTATTGTTTATACCACCGTCAGACATTTACGCACCGAATTTCGTTCTTTCGCAATCGAATTCGTTATTGTACCGATCATTTTAGTCAAAAACATATTCAATTTCGTCCGGTCGCTCCTGCCAATGTACAATGTGATGATCAATTTCGTCATTGCGCATTAAATTTCCTTATTTTCCATTCAAATTCGTCCAAAAAATTTCCTTATTTTCCATTCAAATTCGTCCAAAAACATGGAAGCTGTATTGGATACTTTGTTTCATCATCCTTTCATTATTATCCTTTGTAAATTTGAACTCAATGTGTATGTTTGTTTTGTGTCCCGGAAAATTCACACAATTTTAGTAAATGGTCTATATTGAACTGTTTTTGTAATAGGAATAACAATTGATATGTTAATATGTCTCACAACACTAATTTATTGATATGAGTCAATCAATCAATCACCTTTGAACAATTATCGTTTTTTTTAATTGCAATATCGAAATTAATTGTTTTGTGATAAGTTAATGGTTTTAGAAACACTTATTATTGAAGACAATAGGAATGAACCAAGGCAACTACACTACGTGACGAATTTGAACGACTAAGTCTTGAAATCGAATGACCAATGAGGAATTCGAACTTGCCACCTTAACCAACTACATCGACAGACGACCGACCCCCATCGAACCGACCCCCGCTACTGGAGTAAAGCACACTACCCCATCCCCGTTCCCCGTAGTTAAGACGACTGCTAGTCTGTCTCGCGATGCAGCCCCTCTTGTTGAGGTGCCCCAATCCGCCCCCACGTGATCTACCTCCCCCAGCCTTCTTGCTCCTCGCTGAACCAGCCACCCCCTGTAGCTTCATCAGCCCTTCCACCCAGTCCATCGGGGGTTAAGGATCCCCAGATTGTTGTTGTAGGTGAGGGTGCGGGTCCCTCCTCATCTCTTAAACTTGGCTCCCCCAAACCCACTACCCCCTTGTGGAGGGAACCTCCCTTGCCCATGAGGACCTTTTCGGATGTTGTTTCCAAGCGGAAACAGACTGCACCCACACCTGCTGTAGAGATTTCTAATACTCTTACACCACTCAAGACCCCATCCCCTCAGAGGAAAATGCAGAAGAGGGCCCTTACTCCTTTGGTGAACAAGTCCCCTACACTTACACAGGCCCTCGACACCCCGACTCCTGAACCCCCTCCACCCCATTGTCCTCGACGGAGGACCCCGCCGCAGACCTGACAGACACTGACTCTATGACTTGGGAGGATACCCAGTCCCAGACTGATGAGGAGTCGATACATGAAGAGACCCTCCCCCTCACACCAGGCCCCCTGTCGGCGTCTGAAATTATTAAGTTTTTAGCTTCGGTTAAAGGCAGGAAAAAACCAACTCAAATAGCTCGCAAATACACTTCCAATATTCCTGGTTTAGCGAAACAATTGAAGCCCTTGAAGAATAGTCCACTATTCAAGAAAAGCATGCAACAGAGGATTTATAAATTAGTTAACACGTTAGACGTGTAGTATAGCTTGTTTTGTTTTTTGTGATTTTTGTTTGTTTTATTTATTATTTTTTTTTAATGGCTTTGTTTATGGTTGGTTGCTTTTCTTTTGTGATGGCTTTGTCCCTGCTGACCCTCAACACGGGTGGGTGCTCGGCGATTTCGCAGAATGCGTCTTTTACAGTTTTTGTTGATCATTTGACCTCTAACCCAGATATAGTCTTCTTGCAAGAGACTTATCAGCTAAATGAAAATAACTCTTGTTGGAGGGAATGGTCTTATGTTCCTTTTTGTTCGCCGAGCTCCTCTCGTGGGTCAGGGGTCACAACGTTAATGAATAGCTCAAAAATAGAGTGTTTGTCTTCACTTTCTGTTTGTGATGGGTATATTTTATATCATAAAATTTGTTTCAATAGGGCTATATATCACATTTATAATACCCTCATCCCCCATGATGATCGGCAGGCTTTACGTGCCATAACAGCTCTTCATGATCATGTTTCTAGCTGTATTGATGGCATTTTTGTCATTGGGGGTGATTTTAACTGCACGGAGAATCCAGTACTTGATCGTTTTCATATGTCAATAGAACACAGGGCTAAAGTTGCAGTTGCTTTGAAGAATGTATTTAATTCGGTTTCGCTTTGTGATGCTTGGCGTAGATTTAATCCTGGTGTTAAAAAATTTACTTGGTTTAGAAATAATTTGGCTAGTGTTTATGGGGCTTCTAAATCCAGGCTAGATCGTTTTTATGTACCGCTATGTTTATTTTCTTCTATTCATTCATGTGATATTATTCCAATTGTTCCCTTTCTGATCATTCAGCGGTGCTGTTGAAATTTAAGCCCCCTTCATCCATTCGTGAAGGAAGTGCTTATTGGCACTTTAATAATACTTTATTAGAGGATGAGAATTATAGGGAAATTATAAAATCCTTTTGGTTAGATTGGCAGAAGGAAAAGTCTTGTTTTGTGGAAGAAGTTCTTGGTGGGATTTTGGTAAAGTTCATATTAAGTCTTTTACTCAAATGTATAGCGCTAAGATTAGGCAAGAAAAACGGTCAGCTTTATTTGATACTAGCTGCCTCGGCGCTTCGTGCCTCGGCAGCTAGATTCGGCGCTTCGCGCCTCAGGATTAATAAAAGAAATGAATAAAAAAATAAAATTTACATCATTAAACAAATTTTGTTTGGATAAAATAATAATTATTGTGTGATTTTTATAGCGGCTAATATGATTGATAATCATCTCTACGCGCTTTACAAAATATATATATATATATTTTGTATCATAACAAAAATAAATAAAAATAATTATATCTTCAAAAAAAATGAATATTAAACAAAATATTTTAAAATCTGAAAATTAAATTCTCCCCAGTCATGTGTTGGTAAACTACAGGCATGTTTCGTAAACTTAGCCATGCGACGTTAAATTTTCAGGAAAGTGGAGGTATATTTACAGGCATGGTTGGTATATTTATAGGCATGTGTTGTAAATTTAGCCATCATTTCTGGGGAAAAGTTTGATTTTCACATTTTTTGTGTCTATTTTTAAAATAAATGGTGCACAGGCATTTTTTTGTGGATTGGTAAGAATTAGATTCTCTCCTTTATGTGACGAATGGTTTAAAATCATTTCAAAGTTAAACTCGTGCATTCAGTTCTTTTGATCCACTCATGCCTGTGCATCATTGGTATATTAATACACGTTATATACATCAATTTATGTGATATTACAGCACCAGTCGCGTTATTTACTCATCTTTGCACATGTATACGTACATAAATGTACATCTAATTTACATAAATGTACATCTAAATCATACGCACTACAAAGGCACTCATACATAATTCAATTTGAATTATACATAGCATATTTACAAACATATACATGCATGCACATTCATCACTTGCAAGTATTCAAACAAGTGTATGATTACTTATAAGTACACTCATTCAAGTAATAGGGGTGTATTTTAAAGTTAGCGTTAATTTTATCTATATCTACGTCACTAAAATATATGGAGCAAATCACTATACGTTAAGTACTGTTTTATTATAGTGATGTAGGTATGATGTTATATTATATATTTAAGTTAATTGTTTTTAGAATACACCCCTAGCATATACAACCTTGTTTCACACATATGTCCACATTAATGTGATAACATGTATCTGTTCATTAACACTCAACTTTTTTTTGCACTCTTTGAATAACTATTGAAGTACAATTGTTTTGATTTTACCAGTACTTTTATTGGCAGTTTTGTTTGATAATAAATTCATAACATATTTACATTAATAAAACATATTAAAGTGAGGCCTGTAAAGTGTCAGATATTGCCCAAAATGACATTTTAGACTTCAATTCTGTATCAAAATCATTGTAAGATATGTCCGAATGATGTGTGAAAGTTTCATTGAAAAAGAACACTGCTTTCCTGGTTAAAAAGCGAAAATATGCGTTAGCTTTTATACAACGGACGTTTATGAGGTTTATGACCGTTAACGCTTAACGTTTTGAGCTGAATGATAGATATCGTCATAATAAAGGGGCATTTGAAAAAATCTAACCCTATTTCATTCTTCTCTTACCATAAGCTAAACAACACGGTAGAAGAGAAACGAGGAACCTCCAAGTAATTTTCGTGGAGTTAGACACTTTACCGGCCTCACTTTAACAATACATACATGTTAATCTTGAACTTTATTTTTTGTTATTTGATGTAAAGTATAATCATTATTGACGGTTTTGAAATCCTTCGTTAAATAAGCAGAACAAATACAATATAATACAGTACAATACAATATAAGTTCTTATATAGCGCTAAATACATAAATGATTCATAGCGCTTTTGGGAAAAAAGCGCAAATTGGGAAGATTCGCAATTATTTAGATAAACACACAACCCAAACACTTGTACATTCCCTTGTAACATCTCGCCTGGACTTGTGTAACTCCCTTCTTAAAGAACTACCTGCATCTGAAATACAGAAAGTCCAAAGAGTTCAAAATACTGCGGCAAGGATGGTGGAAGGATCTTCATACAAATTACACATTACTCCCATTTTGCAAACTCTACACTGGTTACCGATCGAAAAACGTATTCTATATAAGATTTTGATTCTCACCTTTAAGATAATAATTGGACAGTCCCCTTCCTATTTAAATGAACTTATACAACGCTACACTCCATCTCGCACTTTGCGCTCTCAAGACCAACTGCTCCTTAAAATCCCACGATACAAAACAAATTATTATGGGAAAAGATCCTTCTCCGTCCTTGCCCCAACTCTTTGGAATAACCTTCCTTTTGAACTTCGCTCTCTAACCTCTGTAACTTTGTTCGCTTCTAGACTAAAAACACACCTCTTCACTCATTAAGTCAATGTAATTTTCTGGTAACTTGTAATAAACTAATTCCCAGTATATGCAATGTGTAATTATTAATTATATATTTTCTTTATGTTCTGTTAGATTTATGCTATATAATTATTGTCATGAATTAAGTTGAAGTTTCATATTTTGTATAGCCTGATATAATGCTAGTCTTATAGAGTGTATATTATTATCATTGAATTGTAAAGCGCATTGAGACCATGTATAATGCGCTATATAAGCACCATTATTATTATTATTATTATTTACATACAAATGAGAGAAGCATTACTAATACAGATTGTGTTTACTTTTGTCTGTTGTTAAGCCTAGTGCCTGCTGTGTGATTTGAACTCGGATTTGTGTTATTTGCAGTAGTTCTTGCAAGTTGGTTTAACTTCATTGCGTATGCGATTTTTTCAGTTTTCACCATGAATTGTCTTTGTTGAAACCAGGCGATTGCTATCGACACCTTTCCTGCGGACGCGAGTTACGGCAATCAGGTGCGACCATTGGGTTTTGTTGGCGACTTTTTACAGGTTTCAGGTGATTGTTATCAGGTACAGTTCAAACCTGTACAATTAGTTGCACACCATCTCATATCCAAGGGGATTTAGACTACCTTGAATAAATACAACTAATCTGAATTATTAGAATTACAATATATTGCATAATGCACAAAGAATGCATATGGTTTTCATTTACAACTGAATCTATAATCATTGACAACAGAACCATATATTGTACTAAAAACATATCACACATACAACAAATAAAGATAACACAAATAAACCAGAGACGTCCCCATACACTGACATTATTTACATGGCATGGGACTCCATACATAAATAACTTTTGGTCCAGAGGGACAATAGTACCAATTAATCTCTTTGTAACATCAAAAACCCAACACAGGACTTGATAAAGTGCTGGACACATCCAAAATACATGCTCAATACTCTCAATCAGCGTGCAAAAGGGACATATCCCATTACTAATACCCCACTGGGATAATTTCTCACGAGTGTACAAAGCTCCGTGTGTGGAGCGCCAACTAAACGACTTTAGAGCACTACATAATATTGGGTGACCTGTCATCGTCCAAATCGTTACGTTGTATTTCTACATGGGAGAATATTGCACATGTCAACAGTGAGTGTAATGAAATGAAATATCATGTCACCCCCCTGGCATTTCAAAAGTATATGGCCGATTCAGTTTGAAATTGATGATCTAATAATGATTGACAAGTGACACAAATTTCAAAGCAATCCAAAGACGGAAACTCACGATATCAACGTCGACATCCGATGCGACGATAAGTAGTTGTTGGCTACCATTGTACAACCAATTGTGATCGATCAGAAACGATCATAACATGTGATCGATCGATTACAAATTGTGTTCTTATTATTCGTTTTTCCTTTATTTTTTTCTCTTATTCATATTTGTTTTCCATAAATTTTGGTCTCTTATTAATAATCAAATATAAATGTACTCAACAAAAGCTCATGTCCATGAGCATTGTAATGACTGATATCTATATATCACAAAATTCTGACAAACGAGAAAACACAAAATTGTTAAAAGAATGCTCCACTTTAATTGCTCCTGTTCTATCCCATCTGATAAATTTGAGTATTGAACAGGCATACGTTCCTCCTTCTCTGAAAGTTGCTTATATCACCCCACTGTTAAAGAAACCATCTCTCGATCACAATTCCCTCCAAAATTACCGACCGGTCTCAAACTTGCCCTTTTTGTTTAAGATCCTTGAAAGGATTGTGTTTTCTCGTTTGTCAGAATACCTTCTGGCTAATGATTTGCTCGACCCTTTCCAATCGGGTTATAAACCGAATCACAGTGTCGAAACACTCCTTGTTGATGTTTCCAGCTATATTCTCCAAGGAATGGACAACGGCAAATCGACGGCCCTTTTGATGATCGACCTCTCCTCCGCCTTCGACACGGTCAACCATACAATTCTCCTAAACACACTTAGTTCTCTAGGTGTTAAGGGTAATGCATTCCATTGGTTCGAGTCTTATCTCTCGTTCCATTCACAAATGGTCTGCATCAATGGTAGCAAGTCGGAAGCTCTGCCGCTAATCTGCGGAGTTCCGCAAGGCTCTGTGGGTGGGCCAATCCTCTTCTCGATATATTTGACCGGATTGCGACAAGTATTGTTAAAGCATGGCATAAAGTACCATATTTATGCTGACGACATCCAATTCATGTTCTCCTTTAATTCAAATCAATTGGCAGCAGAAAGTGCTATTCACCGCCTTGAATGTTGCATGGTTGATGTTCACAACTGGCTGACTTCACATTCTCTCAAGCTGAATTCAGCCAAGTGTGAATTTCTTCTTTTCGGTTCCAAAATTCAACTCAGTAAAATTCATATTGATTCTGTTTCATTCTCCGATCTCACCGTCAATCTCTCAAATTCTTGTCGCAATCTTGGCATTATTTTTGATAGTAATATGACTATGTCTAACCACATCTCTCTTGTTTGCCGATCAGTTCGCTATCAACTGCGAAACATTGGGTTCATTAGGAAGTACTTGTCCCGGACAGCTACAGAAAAATTAGTTCACGCTTTAATTTCTTCCCGTCTCGACTTTGGTAACGCTTTATTATTCAACCTTCCACAGAACCAGCTGCTCAAACTTCAAAAGCTTCAAAATGCTGCAGCTCGCATAGTTTCTTTATCCCCCAAGCGCACTCACATTACTCCCATTTTGAGATCATTACACTGGTTACCTGTAAAGCAACGTATTATTTTTAAGATCTTATTATTGACTTTTCATTGTGTCCATGGCTCCTCTCCCCAATATTTAATTTCATTAATTCAGAGGTACACCCCTGCAAGATCATTACGTTCATCCACCTCCAGTTCTCTAGTTCCTCTCAAAGTCTCAAAAACCTGGGGGGAAAGATCGTTTGTTTATTCATCTCCGAATTTATGGAACAGGCTTCCTGAACATATAAAGTTATGCCTCACTTCTGAATCTTTTAAAGGGATCTAGTAACTTTGTTGAGATGTGCAAAAACTGATGAATGGTTGATGCAATGTATATTGTTGTTATCTCATATGTCCACAGGGTATTGTGTGAAAATTTCAAGTCAAATGGACAATGTATGGCCAAGTAATGAGCGAAAATGCAAAGTGATATTGGGTGATATTCACCAACTCACTGCATTCACTTTGTACAGGGATGAAAATCTCGCCCGGAGATTTTCTTATCTGAATACTTCAATCATACATATCTTTGTAATGAAAGGGAAATTTGAAAAACCGAAAGCTGTCCCATGATTTTATTGTTAATACGAATACAACAAGGTATAAAGGAACCACTAGAATTAAAATTTTATTTTGAGGATTTGGACAATGTTACTAAGTCCCTTTAAGTCTCACCTTAAAACCTTTCTGTTTGATTCTTAATTTTCTTTAAAAAGCGCCTTGAGCACTCTTCAGAGTGGATTTGGCGCTCTAAAAGTCTAATTTATTATTAATTTATTATATTATTTGTACTGATATTTATTATGTTTGTTATAATATATTATGTATAGAAGCCTAATGGGCCTATTATACATGAGATATTATAACAAAAAATATCAATACACATAATATAAATATCAGTCATAACAATGTTCATGAACATGAACTTTTGTTGGTACATTTATATTTAATTATGAATAAGAGAACAAAATAATGGAAAAAAGAATAAGAAGACGATTATTTGTAATCGATCGATCACATGTTATGATTGTTTGTGATCGATCACAATCGGTTGTATGATCGTAGCCAACAACTACATATCGTCGCATCGGATGTCGACGCCGATATCGTGAGTTTCCGCCTTCGGATTGCTTTGAAATTTCGGTCACTTGTCAATCATTATTAGATCATCAATTTGTGCAAATTTCAACTGAATCGGCCGTATACTTTTGAAATGCTAGGGTGGTGTGCAATTGTATACCTTTACCCATTACTCAACCATATGTCCAATTCACAAGACGGTTTTCATCTACAGCGCATACTTTGTAAAGTTTTTATCCTAAATTATTTTTTTACTCTTCCCATGTAGTTATTTCGTTATCCCTAAAAGTCAAATCAATTTAAAATGTTATCATTAAAAATTTGAAAGAGCATTCCATTAAGAATCTAGACATCAGTCATATTTCAGAAGCATGAGGGGTATAATGTGCAATATTAGCTCATAAAATGTGGAATATTATGGCTAATCGGATGAGACAATATCATATTTCTTCTTGTCATTATCACTTATTTTCCTCTACAAATATTTCAGATTTTGAAGAAGAAAAAAAAACAGCCTTCTATGCAACCTATTCAGCACCCAAGAGAGATAATGTATACAGTCAAACCTGTCTTAGTGGCCACCTGTCTATAGCAGCCAACCTGCCTATAGCGGCCATTAACATGACCCTCTGCAGAGAAAAACAATGGAATGAACCTGTCTACAATGGCCACTTTTCTTACTTCCCTTCAGGTTTGACTGTATGTAAATCAAAGGGCATTTTATTCTACCACCTGTGGAATTAGTCAAGCTTTTAACCATAACCTCTTGCCACTAAATTCTGCTCATTATCATTAAGGTGAGATGTTGTAAAAGCAGCCGTAAAAGTTGATAGCTGGTTCACTTTATCAGGCAGACAGCTATGCCAAGCCGGACTGTATTGTCCACCTGGAATGTGATAAAGAGCTAGTGGGACTACAATTCAAGTTCTACTGTGATGACAAGAAGTCATCAGGATTTTTAAAGATTGTCTCTCTAGAAAGTCTCTCTAGATGGTTGACCCTAAATGGTTGCTCTCTGACTTGTCAGTCTTCCACCTATAACAAGCTCACATGTGGTAAGATTGCTGGCAGTGTAGCCCGTATAGCATTCATTCTTGTTCAGCAACGCCTTGACCCAAGATGTGAATAGCATATCTGCAAAATAACATGAATACAAATATAGATTTTTTAATGAGGTGAAGGTTTTTTTTCTGTTGGTTAGAAGAACTTTATAAGAAAGTACAGTAGACTAACATGGGGAAAGAAACATACGTGTTCCCCATGTATAATAAAAACAAAAAAAGTGTTATCAGTGTCTAAAAATAACAATTAAAATAAAATTATGACCATGAAGTTGCAGCATAAATCTCACACGACATACTTTTTTAAATATTAAACTTTTCTTGTATACTTATAAAAATGGTTTAAACCAGTTTCATGAAATAAGATGCCCCACTGTTGAGAACTTGGTCAAATTGGTGTAAAAGTTAGAAATTATGGGTATCGGCCAAAGTAAGAAATGAGAAAGATGTGACCGTTCGGACATGAAGATAGGACAGGAAATATTTGTATACCTCTTACTTTTTTACATCATTTGCGAGCTGTCACCGGAATTTGGGGGACTTCGCTGATTTGAAAGTGCTTAATTATGTGTAATTAATACAGCAGTAACATATATCCTTAATGAGCATCAATAATATGTACAGGTCTATAAAATGTTCACTTGTCTAACAAATTAACAATATTTTCAATACTCACATAATGATATTGCTGGCTCACATCAATCTGGCAGCTTTCTGATACAGGAAACTGAGGAAAGCACAGCTACATTATGAAAGGTTGCTTTACGCAGGCCCATCATCTGCACAATAATGAGAAATAAAGGGGAAATAGTAGAAATACAATCAAAGGTAGTGCCAAATTATCCAGAGGCTAAGTTATCTCAAGTCTTTTCAAAAGTAAAACTGAGAAATGTAAAATGTATTTATTGAAGAAGTAATAGGGGTCAATTGATTTGATATATCTCACACATTTTACTAACATCATTCCCTAGCTACATGCAAATTTTCCCGGGGGGGGGGGGGGGTACTCACGTATATTGGGTATACGGGGATGTGCCGCTGGGAAGGGTGACTTTTTCAAGAAAGATCCTTAGACATGGGTCCCCTTTTCATACAAAAAATCCTTAGACATGGGTCCCTTTTTTTATTTCCTCTCTTTTATCCGGGATTTTGGGATTTGCTGATGCGAAATTGCAAAAATTTTCAAGCTCGCTGCGCTCGCTAAAAGAAAGCACAAAATTTGCGGGAAATAAACAGCAAACATGCAACGCCGGCAAAAACAAATCCTTAGACATGGGTACCTATTTACAGCAAAAGGACCCTTAGATGTGGGTATGGGTTCGGAGGTCTCAGCCGCACACCCCCGTCCGACTGTAATCTGAGTACCCCCCGCCCCCGGGCAAATTTTGAGAAAGATATGTGGTGTTTTTAAAAGTGTTATACCATACTCTCTTTTAAGGGATCTTCTAACCATATCAACCCTCTGTTAGCGTGAACGGCATAGGTTGAGGGAGTCGAGTCCCCTCGGTTGGATTGCAGATCTGCAACTACCTGTGGGAAATGCCCACGATCCGCAATGCTTGCGAATTGCCAGTCTATTGCAGCGAAAAAGCCATAATCAAACATTTACTGCTAAACTAAGGCCAGTCCAACCTAGCAAAACGCTAATCAGCGGTGTGCACGGCACCTGGTAAGGTTAGTTTATTTGCAAATTTACAAACCTCTTGTCTAACTCTAGAACATTTGTGCTCATTTTATCATGGAAAACTAACTACATATTTTTTAACCTGTGCCTGTGGGAATGTAATAAATGGTAAATTTTAGAGAAATGTTTGTATAACTCAATGAAATCCGAACACCACCATCAGCTGGAATTTTGCAATTTTTCACATGCAATTATATGGTGAATGTCTGTCTGTTTCAAAAGTAAATTATATTTCTGCCATAGCTCACCTTTTCGTCGACGACGATGTCGAGTCTCATCCCATGAAAGATGATTTGAAGAGCCAGGACAATGCGTCAGCTCAAAGTCAACGCCATGCCCATGAGCGGATCTGCAAATATCAAATAAATAAAGAGAGATAGCTAAGGCAGCTGAGCATACTAAACGTGTCTGTGACGTGTCCATCTACACAATGTATTGTAAATGGTCCTTGGTACGACGCACCGTGGGAAATGCCCACGATCCGCAATGGCCCACGATCTGCAATGCTTGCGAATTGCCAGTCTATTGCAGCGAAAAAGCCATAATCAAACATTTACTGCTAAACTAAGGCCAGTCCAACCTAGCAAAACGTTAATCAGCAGTGTGCACGGCGCCTGGTAAGGTTAGTTTATTTGCAAATGTCTAACTCGAGAACATATTTGTGCTCAATTTATCATGGAAAACTAAAGTACATATTATTTTGTAACCTGTGCCTGTGGGACTGTAATAAATGGTAAATTTTAGAGAAATGTTTGTATAGCTCAACGAAATCCCAACACCAGCATCAGCTGGAATTTTGCAATTTTTCACATGCAATTATAATTGGTGAATGTCTGTCTGTTTCAAAAGCTCACCTTTTTGTCCACGACGATGTCGAGTCTCATCTCATAGTCAAATATAAAATAAATAAAGAGAAATAGCTAAGCTGAGAATACTGAACGTGTCATCGGCATGCGCATGCACATCTACACAATGTATTGTAAATGGTCCTTTTTAGGACGAACCGGCTGTCGATGTCATTGCCAATACCGTTTGTTCATATTACACTACGGTCAGAATAGCAGCACGGAAATGCATATTATTTTCGCCCGCCCACTGACATGTGCAGCACGCAGCTCAGTGTACATTAACTGTGTGAGAGGTGTTGGCTAATTCTCTTTGAGTTTGACCGAGTTTGATTCAGCTGCAGTTGACCCGACCACGACGCGACGCTACCGATATTAAATAGAATAATGTCATGTGTAGTATAGTACTTCTATATCTGTCTACAGAGTAAGTAGTTTATAGTATAAGTCACTTACCCACGATTATTGTCAAATCCGAACAACACCGTCAACTGGAATTGGCCATATCTTATATATCAGAACATGATCGATGCATGTGTTAAACCAGGATATCATTAAAATGCGATATTTCGGCCTGTAAGATGGACTAATCGTGGAGCTGAGAAGTTCATCTTATATGCCAGTACAATGCCTATATACCGTCGGCCGGTGCTAGAGAACCCGTCCAGTCACGTCCATCCACACAGTACAGATAATAGCACAGTGCGTCATTGACTTTGTACACGCACCTTGCGCGGTGGCCGGGTTCTCCAGACCTGCACTGCGCGCGATAAATTGAACCTTCGTGCATGAAATCGCGCTTTGCGGAAACCCGCTTTGCCGTTGAGCGATAAGTTTCTACCGAATGAACTACTGAGCGTAGATTTACAAAAGCGAGAATAACGATTATAAAAATTGAAATCTCAAATTATCGTGAACAAAATTTTTTAAAATACACAATTTTGGAGGACTACAGAGCAACAAGATACATGAATGTTATGAGCAATATGCAGATAAATAGTTTGATATAAGTTTCGAGTAGCATGTTCAGTGCATTCTCGGCAAATCTAATTTCAAAGTCAGCCCGGTCCATTTTTTGGCCGGGTTCTTCCCCCGGCCGGGTTCCCTAGCCACTACGGTACTATTAAGTCACAATGTTTGGTGTAATTAAAACGTAAAATAAAGAATATGACATCAAAACTACGTTATTTCATAAGAACAAAATGTATTTACATTACAAAATATATTTTTTGTTTTAATGTTTGTACCTCACAGCCTCGAATACGATTTTGCGTCGAAAAGCAAAACAAAAGCAGCGATCGAGGGCGAAAAACACTTTTTCAGGCTGCTACGACGAAGACCCAAATAAAATACAAATTATCAAATAAAGACTCAATTGCGCAAAGGTTTGTGCCTCAAATATATTACTTATACTAATTCATATTAAATTGTGTCCCGTTGATTTTTTTAACGGGCAAAGAAGACCGTCAAACGCGACGAATTAGATGACTCGGCAAAGCATTCACTAACATGAAACTATAATAATGGAAATCGTAAAAATTGACCCAATTATCGGCTCTTTTTTAATAAAACAAAAATCGAATATATTTAAAAGCATTATTTTCCGTCGCCGTGATTATTTCAACGGGGAATCCCGACATTCGAGGGCGAGAAGTGGAGAACTCACGCGACTTTTCAAAACGTGACATCCCGACTTTATTATTATAGATTAATAGAAGTGCAACCCACCACCCAAATAAAGAAATATTATATAAAATCCTAATAACTGGGGGTTAGGACATCCGCCTCGCATCTACAAGGATAATAGGTTCCATGTAAACGGAGGTGGAGTGTTTTAATGGTCCGTTCTTTTGATAGTTAATATACTTTAGTTCAATGCCAACTGGTCACATCAACTCATACTAGACCACCACAACCACCATCTCACCAGCCTGACTCACCTCTACAAACGCCACCAACAACAACAATAAAGTAATCAGATGAAGCATAATATTTCGGTGGAATGCCAATGTTAATTATTATTTACAAAGATGCATGTCGGGATTACAGATCCCATTAAATCAATTTCGACTGAAGCAAACTTATCTAATTTGTAGTTAAATACCAGTTGCAATAAATGCTATTGCAAGACGTTCCTTAAAAGGTAAGGATCAAAATAATACCTACTTAATTTATTACTAAAATGCTTGTACCAAGGTCTTAGGGGGAAGGGAAGGGATATGTTAGGGGAAATGAAATTAGTAAATGGTGGCCACTTAGCTAGATATATGTTTTGGTCGCGGACTCCAACGCGCTTGTAGAGTAGAGCTGGGATGGTGTGACGGCTCGAGGACGTGCGCGACGACTGTCAGGGACGGATGCGACTTCGGGCTCTGCTCGACGTCGGGACGGGACTGGTTACGGGCTGGGCTTCTTCGGGACGGGAAAACGCCGGAACGGCCTGGAACTCCTTGGCACAACAGTGGCAACCAGTTTGTTGCTGAAATGAGCTAGGGAACCATGAGCAATAATGGTTTGCTCTTTGGCTACAGTTCACTCCTTGAATTGGCAGCTTTAAATATATTATCCTTGGCGCAAAGTTCCCCTTGCAATTTAGCTCCAGTTGCTCCGAAGAAATGTCCAAATTATAACTTGTAGATATTTGTTGGTTAAGAATTAGTTTGATGAGGATGGTAGATGACGGGAACCGGGGGTGGGATGAGAGCTAACTGCTCTTGGTTACTGCTACCTTTCTATTCCTTTGCTATTCGTGTGACTCATGATTAATTTCATATTACATTCTCTTTTATATGGGCCCTTAACTACATGGTCCTATGGAGATACTATTCCTGTCCATCATAGGGGGAAGAATTCCTTATTATCACATGATTGGACTAAATATTTCATTACTAGGAAGGGGTGACCTAAACTAATTGCTATTGGCTGAAGCTACTTTTGGGAGGTGTAATTTATAGGTCCCGCCCCTACAGGAAATGCTTGTGCAACCTAAAAAGTATATTATCAAAATCATTATAAACCAAAGGAGACCCTCTTTTAATTATACCAGCCAAAATCAAAAGTCAAATAAAGTATGCATCCTGCCTTCCCCCAGCAAGCTGTTGGTAAACACCAGTGTAAACATAAGGAGCAAAACCCTCTTTCTTCAAAACATTATCTTAATCCCTGACTGGCAGTGACCCCTGGTGCTAAATAAAAAGCTTAATTATTCTTTGTCCAATAATCTATAAAGTCTCCTTGGGTCATTAAAGTAATCCAAACAATCCCTAATAGCGGCTTAACAACATAGAACTAGGAGTTACACTTGACTAAAATAAAAGCCAAATAAATCCATTGTCTACTCATTTCCTGTACGATTCAATCATGGACTATTTGTCTCAATTAACTAGAAGCTACAGTAGAACTTAAACTTATTCCCAATGTTACAAAAATATTAATGTGAATGCTCCTGCCTTATAAAACAGTTAATTAACACATTATCAACCATTGAGGGGTTCCTACATGGGTGTTACATCTACCCTCCCTCCAGGGAAATTTCGTCCCCGAAATTTAAATTATATACTCACATAACAAATATCAATAATGACTGGCATGAATATATTTACACGGGTTGGCATCCACCCTACATATATAATACAGTGATTAAATGAGATTAAATATAAACAAATTATCAGAAGGATATTATACAAATGATAAAATAAAACAAAAAGTGGCAAATCTACCTATAAGTGCTCAATACGTCCGTTCTCAGTCTTTCTCAAACAAACAAAATCTTGTTAAAAAAACTTTAATACAAATGTTCATAAGCTGAACATATATTAGTGACATTTTCTATGTTGTGTCGAGGTTACACAGCATCTTTTCCTAGCGTCCCAGGAAAATGCTGTCCCCGACACGTAAATAGACAATATCACGTCAACAAACAAAATGTGTAATTTCAGAAATAACGGATTAACGAAATGTTATAAATGGATCCTCGAGTAAACATCAACGAAGTGAATATATCAAATTAAAACTTCCAGCCTTCTAGTCTTAGTAAAAAATCAACATCAGCATAAAGTAATCCATTCATGCAAAAGCAAAATAATAACAGAATAACATTTAAACGGCTTCCCAAAACAACTTTAAATCAACGGAAGCCTGTAGCTGCCTGTACAACAGCACTAATCCAGGCAATATAAATGTCGTAACTGAAGTTTATTAAAATAAAGGTCTAGTGTGGCCCTTTCCATAATGTAAACGAAGCGTGACTTATAAATCATAACACAATGCATAATAACAGGACTAAATCTGTCAAGTATAATTCAACACTGCACGTGTCGAGCAAATTCAACATCGTAAATCAAAATAGAACGGAGTGCAACATTCAAGAAGTCATGAATGTAATAAACAACAACAAAAATATCATCCTATTCCAAAGTAAAGCAAGAAAGTGTCTCTTGTTGTCTTCCTAGAACTTAACAATTTAATTCCTACAAATTCATAATGTAGGCATAAAAAGAGGAAACAAATCCCTTAATTATAAACAGCTATAACCAAAAAGATGATTAAATCAACACTTGTCTTCCAATGACAAGAGAATATTACTTCTTTTAAAAAGAAATTTCATGGATTGGCAACAATTAACGTACCCATATCTTCAAAGAAAGGCATACTCCTGCATGTCTCCTAAACTAAAATCAAATTCCATATACTGAAGTTCCCAACTTCCGAGCTCATTCTGACTCTAAAATTAATCCCGGCTAGTGCGTAATACCCTGATTATCACACTGCCTAACATCCCTTACATTTATGCCTCAATCAAGTGGCAAAAATTAAGACTTCAAAAAAAATTGACCACACTAATTAGACTACCACTAAATATGTACCCTGTACCATATTTTTCATATACTAAATGGCAATACAAACGCAAAAATTACATAAGCCTATAATATATGAATTCATGATGCGCATGAAGGGATGAGGTCCCTTCAAACCAAAACAAATCACAGCTCCCAACTGGAGATGTTTACCCAATAATAACATAATCAAAACACTTACAGTGGACACTTTGTAACTATCCAACAAAAAGTTCCTAAAAGCAAACCATAACCAGAACGACTATGGCAACATACCATTATAACGAGTGAATACACAGAAATTTCTTTATAGAATTTTCTCCAAACCAATAATTAATTCAATAATGAATCGCAAAATGCACTTCAATAAATCTTCTACTTACTAGAGCTTTCCAGTATCATGAGTCTCAAAACATAAACTCACAAAATATCAAAACAATCGTTAGGATACACAATATAGTCTTATATAACAACAGTATCCCTGGCGTAATATGACAATTTTCATAAGTCAGCAATTATCAAAGGGTTGAGATAATCGCACATAAATTGTCGGCTAAGGACTAATGCGCGACTGAATTCAGGCGTGTAACGAACTGGCGAACAATCCTGCACATGAGGGGTGGGAACCGAAGACTGGTTTTGATAATATGTCAACCTATCAGGGGGTATAGACGGTCTATGCGAACGTCTAACATAATGGTCATCTTCAATCAACAATAAATCAGAACCGTTAGGCTCATCATCAAAAATTATCAAATTCCCCATTTCCTCTCCCTGTTCAACTTCATCTACAATATCATTTTCATCAGGAGCAATCTGCTCATTCTCATCAACCTCACTATCTTCATTAACTACATCACAATTTATACCTTGTGGGAGGGGGCTAGTCACTTCAGTGGGTAGGGGTGCGTCCCAAAACAAAATACCTGTATCCTCCACATTCTCCTGTTCAAATTGAGCGAATGGGGTAGAGATTGGCTGGGAGGGAGAGAGTGTAATTGGGTCTCGGTATGCGCAGTTGGATCGATGTCGTCGTCGTCGCCGTTTGTTGCGGGAACGACGTCGACGCCGATCTCTGGCATACCTGCTACCCTGGACGTGTGTAAAGTTAGGTCCCGTCACATTCATTCCTTTCTGGCCTTTCTCATTTGTAACTAAATCAAACTCCACAAGCTCTCCATCCCCAACACTTCGTTGCCTTTTGTTAGGATTATTTAGACTAATGTCTGACCAATGAATAAAAACATCTTGGACACCAGGCACAGGCAATGTTATGAAACCGTATCCTTTCTTCACGTGGAACCATTTAACAGTCCCTGTGCAGCGAAGTGATGGGGGGAGGTCTTGGGATTCGAACCCCATTATAATTATGGTCCTATCAATTACATTATCACTATATACTTTGCGGCCCTATGCAAATATGCATCAAAAGCTTCAAAGCGACTGTGCAGTCGTCTATTGAGTTTGCCATCTCGTCTAATTAAAGTCAATATGTTAATCAAGGAACACAACTCAAATTCAGTACAATTAAAGAACATTCATTAAACAAAATTAGCAAAGATGATACACAAAAAAAAATATACCTAATGCTGAGATTGGACGAGCACATACTATCAATTCCTACAAAATAATTTGTTGAGGCTTGTCAGGCATGATAAGAAGGCAGTTATTTTTTATTTTGGACCAGTCGACATCGAACCAATTAACTATAATACTAATACAAAAATATAAAAAATTTCTTCAAATAACTATCAAAAATATGGTGCTGATTTAAACGCATAAAATAAGGTCATGAGTTCCGTGCAACCCACCACCCAAATAAAGAAATATTATATAAAATCCTAATATTTGGGGGTTAGGACATCCGCCTCGCATCTACAAGGATAATAGGTTCCATGTAAACGGAGGTGGAGTGTTTTAATGGTCCGTTCTTTTGATAGTTAATATACTTTAGTTCAATGCCAACTGGTCACATCAACTCATACTAGACCACCACAACCACCATCTCACCAGCCTGACTCACCTCTACAAACGCCACCAACAACAACAATAAAGTAATCAGATGAAGCATAATATTTCGGTGGAATGCCAATGTTAATTATTATTTACAAAGATGCATGTCGGGATTACAGATCCCATTAAATCAATTTCGACTGAAGCAAACTTATCTAATTTGTAGTTAAATACCAGTTGCAATAAATGCTATTGCAAGACGTTCCTTAAAAGGTAAGGATCAAAATAATACCTACTTAATTTATTACTAAAATGCTTGTACCAAGGTCTTAGGGGGAAGGGAAGGGATATGTTAGGGGAAATGAAATTAGTAAATGGTGGCCACTTAGCTAGATATATGTTTTGGTCGCGGACTCCAACGCGCTTGTAGAGTAGAGCTGGGATGGTGTGACGGCTCGAGGACGTGCGCGACGACTGTCAGGGACGGATGCGACTTCGGGCTCTGCTCGACGTCGGGACGGGACTGGTTACGGGCTGGGCTTCTTCGGGACGGGAAAACGCCGGAACGGCCTGGAACTCCTTGGCACAACAGTGGCAACCAGTTTGTTGCTGAAATGAGCTAGGGAACCATGAGCAATAATGGTTTGCTCTTTGGCTACAGTTCACTCCTTGAATTGGCAGCTTTAAATATATTATCCTTGGCGCAAAGTTCCCCTTGCAATTTAGCTCCAGTTGCTCCGAAGAAATGTCCAAATTATAACTTGTAGATATTTGTTGGTTAAGAATTAGTTTGATGAGGATGGTAGATGACGGGAACCGGGGGTGGGATGAGAGCTAACTGCTCTTGGTTACTGCTACCTTTCTATTCCTTTGCTATTCGTGTGACTCATGATTAATTTCATATTACATTCTCTTTTATATGGGCCCTTAACTACATGGTCCTATGGAGATACTATTCCTGTCCATCATAGGGGGAAGAATTCCTTATTATCACATGATTGGACTAAATATTTCATTACTAGGAAGGGGTGACCTAAACTAATTGCTATTGGCTGAAGCTACTTTTGGGAGGTGTAATTTATAGGTCCCGCCCCTACAGGAAATGCTTGTGCAACCTAAAAAGTATATTATCAAAATCATTATAAACCAAAGGAGACCCTCTTTTAATTATACCAGCCAAAATCAAAAGTCAAATAAAGTATGCATCCTGCCTTCCCCCAGCAAGCTGTTGGTAAACACCAGTGTAAACATAAGGAGCAAAACCCTCTTTCTTCAAAACATTATCTTAATCCCTGACTGGCAGTGACCCCTGGTGCTAAATAAAAAGCTTAATTATTCTTTGTCCAATAATCTATAAAGTCTCCTTGGGTCATTAAAGTAATCCAAACAATCCCTAATAGCGGCTTAACAACATAGAACTAGGAGTTACACTTGACTAAAATAAAAGCCAAATAAATCCATTGTCTACTCATTTCCTGTACGATTCAATCATGGACTATTTGTCTCAATTAACTAGAAGCTACAGTAGAACTTAAACTTATTCCCAATGTTACAAAAATATTAATGTGAATGCTCCTGCCTTATAAAACAGTTAATTAACACATTATCAACCATTGAGGGGTTCCTACATGGGTGTTACAGAAGGATTGATGAACTTCAGTCTACACCAGACTTTACTCCTGAGATTAAAAATGTACTTGCTGAGCAAAGAGATGCACTTAATTTATTATTGAAAAATGAGGCACAGGGTGCTCTCATAAGGTCTCGCTTTAGATACACCAATGAGGCTGATTCTTGTTCTAGTTTCTTTTTTAATCTTGAAAAGTCGAATTCAAATTCTAAAAATATGTCTCGTATTCGTCTCCCTTCTGGTTGTATAACAGAAGATCCGAATGAAATAAGAATGCATGTTCGTAATTTTTATGAGTCTTTATACTCGTCTTCTTTTGTCGATCAGAGTGCACTTGAATATTTATTACCTGATTCCAATGTTTATGACCCCTCCCTGTTAGAGGATCTTGAAGACCCTTTTTCGGAGGAGTTTGATGTTGCAGTACAGCACCTTGGCAAGAATAAGTCGCCCGGTTTAGATGGGCCTACATCAGAATTTTTTCAGGTCTTTTGGCCTACTTTACGTGATGATTTGTTCTCTGTTATTTGTTCGTCCTTTGAGTTTGGAGCTCTGCCTCCCTCTCTTAGACGGGCAGTTATAACGTTGCTCCCTAAAAAAGGAGATTTGGCCGATGTATCAAACTGGCGCCCAGTTTCTCTTTTAAATACGGATTATAAAATTCTTGCCAAGGTGCTTGCTGGCAGGCTAACGCAATATATTGGCAATGTTATTGGTGAGGATCAAACATATTGTATTCCCGGCCGCTCCATTTATGATAATATTAATTTAATTCGTGATGCTATTTTGTATGCAAATATTGAAGATATACCCTTGGCCTTGATTAATTTAGATCAGAAAAAGGCTTTTGATAATGTGGATCACTCTTACTTGTTTAATGTAATGAAGAAAATGGGGTTTGGTGATCGTTTTATTTTTTATATACATACTTTGTACGAGGGTGCTGAGAGCCTTATAAAAGTAGGTGGGTCACTGACTCCCCCCTTCCTTTTTGAGAAGGGAATTCGTCAGGGGCTCCCCCTCTCAGGACTACTCTATACTATAATTGCAATTGAACCTTTTTTTAGTTACTTTAAGGAAAACTTTGATTAATCATGGTTTATGTATACCTGGAACTAATGTGAATTGTGCTATATCTGCGGATGCAGATGATGTTACTGTTTTTATCACTTCGGACCCAGGGTTTACTGCGGTTGAGGAGGCTTCTGATTTGTTTAGTCGCGCCTCTGCGGCTTGCCTTAATACACAAAAGTCCCAGGGCTTATATGTTGGTCAATGGATGGGGCGCAATG
>JBAMJV010010522.1:0-20000 GCA_037951105.1 Echinarachnius parma | reverse complement strand
GCGAAGGAGAAAGCAACAGCCTTGGCTTCTCTGTCTCACTTACCTCCGACGCTAACGGCGGAACTGCCGTCGGTAGTGGCCTCTGGAAGGTCACAACCTACGCACAGAGCAGCACTGGAACACGGTACGATCAAACTGTCATCACGCTTAGCCCATCTCAGGCAGGAGTCACTCTGAACTCTGGTGCGCCAACAACCATTAGCGGCCTGACATACCCATTAGATCTCCGTGATGGACCGACGTGTTCTCAGATTGATATGATCTGCGTGCAGGTAGAGAAAGGAGACAACCCATCACCAGATTACGCACTTTCTCCAGCTGTATCAACTTCTTGCACCACAGTGACATGCAGAGGTACAGTAAACCAAACGTGTTTCTCTTGACGGTGCATGTTGATAGATGAAAATAGGGAGAGATACAGAGAGTGAAGAAATAAAATAGCAGGACATGGAAATGAATGACTATAATATAATTTGTTTTATAAGGGAAGTGATATTTGATGTATTCATTCGATAAGTTCTATGAATGGGGCAATAAGTCTCGAAATCTTACTCACAAACCGTTCTATCAAATGTAAACACTTTTCGACATAATATATTGAAATTTCTCTTGTGCTTTGTTGTGTACATGTAGTCTGACAAACTAGACGACTATTTTTTATAAATTAAGTTTTTACTTTCAGAGCTCTTGAAGCCCTTACCCTCTTGTCTTCACCTCATAAGCAAAGATTTTCGACCGTGTTGATTCAGATTGTTTTTATATTCCTTTCCTTTAATAAGGCGTTGATGTCGTCCAGACGTCAGTTTCTGTCAGCACCCCAGCTGTCCAGGTCGGACAGCAGTCGCCGATCACCTTCGACTTCTCTGCCCTTGTCAACCCGAGCTACGGCAGCATCGCCGGCTCCAATCTGTGGACGTTCACCGGATGGCTCTCCGCCAGTCCAAGTGGAAGCAACCCTCTGCAGAGCTCTACGATGAGTCTATCCCCTCAACAAGGAAGCACCGCCTTCACCTCAGGAGCGACCAGCTTCTTCAGTTCTCTGACTTTCCCGCTCGACCTGACCAGTGGCAGTCCGGACTGCTCGGAGTTTAGCTACTTCTGCGTTGAACTAGACAGAAACACGGGTGCCTCAGTGGACTTTGGCCTCACTGGGGATCTCATGGAATGTGTACCAATTGCATGCGTTGGTAAGCAGGATTATCAAACACCCACTCTTAATATGATATCTTTTTTTAACTTTTGATCACAATTGAAATATTTACCTCCGAAATTTTCGGCTGTCATCTACAGCCTTCGTCAGCGACGTGACCCGACTTGACCTTTCGTGACGTAACGATTGATCATCGGGTCGTAGACATTCGGTAGCTTGTATCGCCCCCCGTCTCGGTTCAGTGAAGGTTGAAAGGCCCGGATGTAGATTGCTTCCTCCGATGCATACGAGCTGGGGCGTCGATGTTAAAAAACCTGGTCTTGAGTGATCGCTCTGTTTCTCCGATGTATGACTCCTTGCAGATGTTGTCTGTTGTCTGTCCTTGGCAAGAAATCATATACACCACCCCCGTTGCGTTCTTTTTCTCAGTCTTGTCTTTCGGAGCTACTAAGAATTGGCGTAGTGTTCGTGTTGGTTTGAATGACACTCTTATGCCAAACTTATTGAAGTTCCGTCGAAAAGCTTCCGATATTGATGTAGGGAAGAACAATGTGTCCTTTTGGGGGTTGTGTGTCTTTCTTGGAAGAACGTGCAACGTAAACATACATCCAGGAGTTGGACAATGTGGCTCACAGCCGAAAATTTCGGAGGTAAATATTTGTATAGTGATCAAAAGTTTTAAATAGATATCATGTTAACTACCAATACAGATGAACTTTCATAGTAATACCCACTCTTAATATTAAATCATTGATCAATTGTACGACATTAAGTTCCTTATACTATTAAAGCTTCTTTAGACCAATTACATGCGCTGGTAAGCAAGATTATCAAGCTCTCATTCTTAATAAGAAAACAATTATATCAAAACGTTGATCAATTGTACGCAATTAAACTCCTTAATTATATGCGTTATTAACTTATACAATTGACATGATGAGTTTAGCAGTTCAAAGTTGTGTATTGTATATCCCTCAGCATTTTGATCGAAGTAACATAATGAAATGCAATGCTTAACGAACGGTTTTGTTCATACCATCATTTCAGACATCGATGAATGTGGCTCCGATCCCTGCCTCAATGAAGGAACTTGTCAAGATCTCCTGAACGGATACATCTGTACCTGTGCTGACGGCTTTGCAGGACAAACTGTCAAACGAGTAAGTAATTTGTGTACCACATACTCTCTTGAACTAGAAGAAAAGGCAATGTGTGTAGCTTGATCTAATTGACCCACAAGGGATCTATACTACGCGCAAAAAGTTCCGCAATCGAGGTTTGCTCATTAATAACTTTTCTATTACGCTATTACCATTCATAAATTTGGTATCATTGGAAAGCGTAAATTATCCCCTTTACTTTGATATAATATTTGCTATAAATATGTTATCATGGAATGTGCATTGCATCCAAATGTAGGGTAAAGTCAAAAGTGAAATGTTGCAAAATGCACTAATTTTGTCAACAAAGGGCCTTCCTTTTGTTTGAAGATTAAAACGTGGCTTGAATGCCTATTACGTTATTACCATTCATAAATTTGGTATCATTGTAAAGCGTAAATCCTCCCCTTTACATTGATATAAAATTTGCTATGGATATTTTATCATGGAATGTGCATTACATCCGAATGTAGGGCAAAGTAAAAAATTAAATGTTGCAAAATGCACTGATTTTGTCAACAGTGTGCCTTTCTTTTGTTTGAAGATTAAAACGTGGCTTGAATGCATGACCACCTCACCCCCATTCGAGCCAAGGAAGGCACACTGTTGACAAAAACAGTGCATTTTGCAACATTTCACTTTTGACTTTGCCCTACTTCTGGATGCAATGCACATTCCATGATAAAATATTTACAGCAAATGTTATATCAATGTAAAGGGGAGAATTCACGCTTTCCAATGATACCAAATTTATGAATGGTAATAGCGTAATAAAAAATTATTAATGAGCAAACCTCGATTGCGGAACTTTTTGTGCGTAGTATAGTAACTTTGTTGACACGTGCAAAAAGTGATGAATTGTTGCAAAATATCAACATATTTGTAGCAAAGCAACCATACATTGCATTAGATATAGCTTTTAATTATTGATGGCATTTTTACGCTCATTAGGTAAATTCTGTGTTTTTGGTATAGGTTCAAAGCAATGAATTAATTTGACGATGGAAGCTGAGTATAAAACGTAACAGACTAACAGGTAACCACAAGAACATGTGTTCCGTTTGTGTTAAAAGAGAAAGTAGAGTTTTGGTTTGGAGGGCGCTTCCAAAAAATATTATTTTGTGAGATAATGGAAGTCTAAGTGTTATATTTGAAAAAGCGCACAATTTACTAATTTTTGTTTGATCACATTCTATTCGGAAACGGCTGAAATATCCATAAATATGTCCGATTGGAATACATATTATGGCCAAAAATGTATTCACTTATTATAGAAAGAAAGGAAAATTGTTTTTGTTGAAATGCACGAAAGTGGCTTTAAAATTTGTTTTTGATGATCTCTCTATTGAATATTTATTTTAACCAAACATCGCATTCACATTCTGGATACAAATGGTAGTGTATGGAGGGTGCCTTTAAGGACTGCTTTTTTAAATCAATGGACACCTTCACGTTGGGAAAATTAATTATTAGGACTTATTTCTTAATTTGTCTTTAATATTCCAGATATCAACGAGTGTCTGAGTGGTCCATGCTTTAACGGAGGGACGTGCGTGGATGGTGTGAACAGGTACGACTGTGACTGTCTGCCGGCTACACAGGTACCCGCTGCGAGATCGGTGAGTCAATATATATTGTCCCAGTGGGGTATATAGCTACGGGGGGGGGGGGGGGGGGGCTCGTGCCCCCAATAATTGGCGAAAACAATAACACAAACATAGGGGCCCTTTTTCTTTTTTTCTTTTTTTTTTACAAAATAAAGAAATATATAAGGTTTGCCCTCCCCCCTCCCCAATCAGTCTTACTACGCTCCTACTCCTCCTCTCTTCTTCTTCTTCTTCTTCTTCTTCTTCTTCTTCTTCTTCTTCTTCTTCTTCTTCTTCTTCTTCTTCTTCTTCTTCTTCTTCTTCTTCTTCTTCTTCTTCTTCTTCTTCTTCTTCTTCTTCTTCTTCTTCTTCTTCTTCTTCTCTTCTTCTTCTACTTGTACATATTTCCTCTTGTCCAACAGGTATTGTTATCGTGCAACAGACCTTACCAAGTATCAATACTGGGCAAGTTAAACCGGCAGCCCAGAGGTCTTTTGTGCATCGAAAAGCGTACTGATTGTTGAACATATGAATATTTAGAGGAGAATGTAACAAATCCAAAAATATGAGTCTCCCTGGGTGTATCCGAGGATAAAGGGGGTCCTTTGCGCCTCCAAATGTTGGCCCCTGGGGATTGTCCGATGCTTCTATTTTGTGCGATTGTACCGTGTTAATCGTCGCTCACGACCCATCACGGCGGAGTAAGCGCATCGTAGACAATGGAGAAATCACTCATGCATGTTACCTTTTTCGAACATTTTACGTTGCCTGTTTTGAAAGACGAAATACACGTTGATTCATTGGGTGATGTGCACCAATTGCACCATCTCAAGTATATAAATGCAACATCTTAACCGTGGGAGGGTGATACTCCCTCCCAAAACCTCCCCCCTATGGCTCTGCCCCAGCCCTCGGTCGCTTCGCTTCCTCTGGACTTATTCGTGGCTGTAGGCTATGTTGTTGGATAATACATAATGTGGCATAATGGTTTATGTTGGACCTGTGTATGAAAATAAATATAATATGTGTGTGTGTTGGGGTGCATATTTATCAGTGTGTCAATTATTTGTTTTCTTCATGAAAAATATATACAGATGCAGTCAATCTTACTCACGAATTTCCTATCTAGGTATGCACCAGATTGCACAATTTCAAGTCCAAAACTGCAAAAGCTCCCTACGGTGGGAGGGGTGACATACCCTCCCCCACTCAGTCGCTTCACTCCCTCGCATTATCTCACTCTCACGCAGCTTAAAGTTGGCAACCTGCAAGTGTGGTTGGGCATGAGCCCCTGCACACACAAAAAAAATCGTGAGCCCCCTTACGTCTTTGCCCAATTTTGCCCAATTCCCTCGGTCTCGAAACATTTTGGCAGGTGGTCTCGGCCGGGGAAAAATTTCATCCCCCCAGGTGTAAGAACCTGTCTACGCCACTGCCTTTAACGATATCGGTTCGTTTAATTGAACAATATTTTTGGGTTTAAACGGTATATTTATTATCATCGAAAAGTTGTATATATGCAACGATAGTAGTTCTTATATCTATATTTGTCGAAGAATGGTTATCGTTTGTTCCCACCGGGGAGATCCTCTTCATTAACTACTTATCAAGTAACTTTGTGAAGTACTTGAGAATAATGTATGTATTTTTCTCTCATTATGTTTGTTTTAAACTTTGCAGGTGTTGAAATTGCTTCATCGGCTATTACGGTCACATCAGAAATCCGCGAAGGAGAAAGCAACAGCCTTGGCTTCTCTGTCTCACTTACCTCCGACGCTAACGGCGGAACTGCCGTCGGTAGTGGCCTCTGGAAGGTCACAACCTACGCACAGAGCAGCACTGGAACACGGTACGATCAAACTGTCATCACGCTTAGCCCATCTCAGGCAGGAGTCACTCTGAACTCTGGTGCGTCAACAACCATTAGCGGCCTGACATACCCATTAGATCTCCGTGATGGACCGACGTGTTCTCAGATTGATATGATCTGCGTGCAGGTAGAGAAAGGAGACAACCCATCACCAGATTACACACTTTCTCCAGCTGTATCAACTTCTTGCACCACAGTGACATGCAGAGGTACAGTAAACCAAACGTGTTTCTCTTGACGGTGCATGTTGATAGATGAAAATAGGGAGAGATACAGAGAGTGAAGAAATAAAATAGCAGGACATGGAAATGAATGACTATAATATAATTTGTTTTATAAGGGAAGTGATATTTGATGTATTCATTCGATAAGTTCTATGAATGGGGCAATAAGTCTCGAAATCTTACTCACAAACCGTTCTATCAAATGTAAACACTTTTCGACATAATATATTGAAATTTCTCTTGTGCTTTGTTGTGTACATGTAGTCTGACAAACTAGACGACTATTTTTTATAAATTAAGTTTTTACTTTCAGAGCTCTTGAAGCCCTTACCCTCTTGTCTTCACCTCATAAGCAAAGATTTTCGACCGTGTTGATTCAGATTGTTTTTATATTCCTTTCCTTTAATAAGGCGTTGATGTCGTCCAGACGTCAGTTTCTGTCAGCACCCCAGCTGGACAGGTCGGACAGCAGTCGCCGATCACCTTCGACTTCTCTGCCCTTGTCAACCCGAGCTACGGCAGCATCGCCGGCTCCAATCTGTGGACGTTCACCGGATGGCTCTCCGCCAGTCCAAGTGGAAGCAACCCTCTGCAGAGCTCTACGATGAGTCTATCCCCTCAACAAGGAAGCACCGCCTTCACCTCAGGAGCGACCAGCTTCTTCAGTTCTCTGACTTTCCCGCTCGACCTGACCAGTGGCAGTCCGGACTGCTCGGAGTTTAGCTACTTCTGCGTTGAACTAGACAGAAACACGGGTGCCTCAGTGGACTTTGGCCTCACTGGGGATCTCATGGAATGTGTACCAATTGCATGCGTTGGTAAGCAGGATTATCAAACACCCACTCTTAATATGATATCTTTTTTAAACTTTTGATCACAATTGAAATATTTACCTCCGAAATTTTCGGCTGTCATCTACAGCCTTCGTCAGCGATGTGACCCGACTTGACCTTTCGTGACGTAACGATTGATCATCGGGTCGTAGACATTCGGTAGCTTGTATCGCCCCCCGTCTCGGTTCAGTGAAGGTTGAAAGGCCCGGATGTAGATTGCTTCCTCCGACGCATACGAGCTGGGGCGTCGATGTTAAAAAAACCTGGTCTTGAGTGATCGCTCTGTTTCTCCGATGTATGACTCCTTGCAGATGTTGTCTGTTGTCTGTCCTTGGCAAGAAATCATATACACCACCCCCGTTGCGTTCTTTTTCTCAGTCTTGTCTTTCGGAGCTACTAAGAATTGGCGTAGTGTTCGTGTTGGTTTGAATGACACTCTTATGCCAAACTTATTGAAGTTCCGTCGAAAAGCTTCCGATATTGATGTAGGGAAGAACAATGTGTCCTTTTGGGGGTTGTGTGTCTTTCTTGGAAGAACGTGCAACGTAAACATACATCCAGGAGTTGGACAATGTGGCTCACAGCCAAAAATTTCGGAGGTAAATATTTGTATAGTGATCAAAAGTTTTAAATAGATATCATGTTAACTACCAATACAGATGAACTTTCATAGTAATACCCACTCTTAATATTAAATCATTGATCAATTGTACGACATTAAGTTCCTTATACTATTAAAGCTTCTTTAGACCAATTACATGCGCTGGTAAGCAAGATTATCAAGCTCTCATTCTTAATAAGAAAACAATTATATCAAAACGTTGATCAATTGTACGCAATTAAACTCCTTAATTATATGCGTTATTAACTTATACAATTGACATGATGAGTTTAGCAGTTCAAAGTTGTGTATTGTATATCCCTCAGCATTTTGATCGAAGTAACATAATGAAATGCAATGCTTAACGAACGGTTTTGTTCATACCATCATTTCAGACATCGATGAATGTGGCTCCGATCCCTGCCTCAATGAAGGAACTTGTCAAGATCTCCTGAACGGATACATCTGTACCTGTGCTGACGGCTTTGCAGGACAAACTGTCAAACGAGTAAGTAATTTGTGTACCACATACTCTCTTGAACTAGAAGAAAAGGCAATGTGTGTAGCTTGATCTAATTGACCCACAAGGGATCTATACTACGCGCAAAAAGTTCCGCAATCGAGGTTTGCTCATTAATAACTTTTCTATTACGCTATTACCATTCATAAATTTGGTATCATTGGAAAGCGTAAATTATCCCCTTTACTTTGATATAATATTTGCTATAAATATGTTATCATGGAATGTGCATTGCATCCAAATGTAGGGTAAAGTCAAAAGTGAAATGTTGCAAAATGCACTAATTTTGTCAACAAAGGGCCTTCCTTTTGTTTGAAGATTAAAACGTGGCTTGAATGCCTATTACGTTATTACCATTCATAAATTTGGTATCATTGTAAAGCGTAAATCCTCCCCTTTACATTGATATAAAATTTGCTATGGATATTTTATCATGGAATGTGCATTACATCCGAATGTAGGGCAAAGTAAAAAATTAAATGTTGCAAAATGCACTGATTTTGTCAACAGTGTGCCTTTCTTTTGTTTGAAGATTAAAACGTGGCTTGAATGCATGACCACCTCACCCCCATTCGAGCCAAGGAAGGCACACTGTTGACAAAAACAGTGCATTTTGCAACATTTCACTTTTGACTTTGCCCTACTTCTGGATGCAATGCACATTCCATGATAAAATATTTACAGCAAATGTTATATCAATGTAAAGGGGAGAATTCACGCTTTCCAATGATACCAAATTTATGAATGGTAATAGCGTAATAAAAAATTATTAATGAGCAAACCTCGATTGCGGAACTTTTTGTGCGTAGTATAGTAACTTTGTTGACACGTGCAAAAAGTGATGAATTGTTGCAAAATATCAACATATTTGTAGCAAAGCAACCATACATTGCATTAGATATAGCTTTTAATTATTGATGGCATTTTTACGCTCATTAGGTAAATTCTGTGTTTTTGGTATAGGTTCAAAGCAATGAATTAATTTGACGATGGAAGCTGAGTATAAAACGTAACAGACTAACAGGTAACCACAAGAACATGTGTTCCGTTTGTGTTAAAAGAGAAAGTAGAGTTTTGGTTTGGAGGGCGCTTCCAAAAAATATTATTTTGTGAGATAATGGAAGTCTAAGTGTTATATTTGAAAAAGCGCACAATTTACTAATTTTTGTTTGATCACATTCTATTCGGAAACGGCTGAAATATCCATAAATATGTCCGATTGGAATACATATTATGGCCAAAAATGTATTCACTTATTATAGAAAGAAAGGAAAATTGTTTTTGTTGAAATGCACGAAAGTGGCTTTAAAATTTGTTTTTGATGATCTCTCTATTGAATATTTATTTTAACCAAACATCGCATTCACATTCTGGATACAAATGGTAGTGTATGGAGGGTGCCTTTAAGGACTGCTTTTTTAAATCAATGGACACCTTCACGTTGGGAAAATTAATTATTAGGACTTATTTCTTAATTTGTCTTTAATATTCCAGATATCAACGAGTGTCTAAGTGGTCCATGCTTTAACTGAGGGACGTGCGTGGATGGTGTGAACAGGTACGACTGTGACTGTCTGCCCGGCTACACAGGTACCCGCTGCGAGATCGGTGAGTCAATATATATTGTCCCAGTGGGGTATATAGCTACGGGGGGGGGGGGGGGGCTCGTGCCCCCAATAATTGGCGAAAACAATAACACAAACATAGGGGCCCTTTTTCTTTTTTTCTTTTTTTTTACAAAATAAAGAAATATATAAGGTTTGCCCCTCCCCAATCCCCAATCAGTCTTACTACGCTCCTACTCCTCCTCCTCTTCTTCTTCTTCTTCTTCTTCTTCTTCTTCTTCTTCTTCTTCTTCTTCTTCTTCTTCTTCTTCTTCTTCTTCTTCTTCTTCTTCTTCTTCTTCTTCTTCTTCTTCTTCTTCTTCTTCTTCTTCTTCTTCTTCTTCTTCTTCTTCTTCTTCTTCTTCTTCTTCTTCTTCTTCTTCTTCTTCTTCTTCTTCTTCTTCTTCTTCTTCTTCTTCTTCTTCTTCCTCTTCCTCTTCCTCTTCTTCTTCCTCTTGTCCAACAGGTATTGTTATCGTGCAACAGACCTTACCAAGTATCAATACTGGGCAAGTTAGACCGGCAGCCCAGAGGTCTTTTGTGCATCGAAAAGCGTACTGATTGTTGAACATATGAATATTTAGAGTAGAATGTAACAAATCCAAAAATATGAGTCTCCCTGGGTGTATCCGAGGATAAAGGGGTCCTTTGCGCCTCCAAAAGTTGGCCCCTGGGGATTGTCCGATGCTTCTATTTTGTGCGATTGTACCGTGTTAATCGTCGCTCACGACCCATCACGGCGGAGTAAGCGCATCGTAGACAATGGAGAAATCACTCATGCATGTTACCTTTTTCGAACATTTTACGTTGCCTGTTTTGAAAGACGAAATACACGTTGATTCATTGGGTGACGTGCACCAATTGCACCATCTCAAGTATATAAATGCAACATCTTAACCGTGGGAGGGTGATACTCCCTCCCAAAACCTCCCCCCTATGGCTCTGCCCCAGCCCTCGGTCGCTTCGCTTCCTCTGGACTTATTCGTGGATGTAGGCTATGTTGTTGGATAATACATAATGTGGCATAATGGTTTATGTTGGACCTGTGTATGAAAATAAATATAATATGTGTGTGTGTTGGGGTGCATATTTATCAGTGTGTCAATTATTTGTTTTCTTCATGAAAAATATATACAGATGCAGTCAATCTTACTCACGAATTTCCTATCTAGGTATGCACCAGATTGCACAATTTCAAGTCCAAAACTGCAAAAGCTCCCTACGGTGGGAGGGGTGACATACCCTCCCCCACTCAGTCGCTTCACTCCCTCGCATTATCTCACTCTCACGCAGCTTAAAGTTGGCAACCCTGCAAGTGTGGTTGGGCATGAGCCCCTGCACACACAAAAAAAATCGTGAGCCCCCTTACGTCTTTGCCCAATTTTGCCCCAATTCCCTCGGTCTCGAAACATTTTGGCAGGTGGTCTCGGCCGGGGAAAAATTTCATCCCCCCAGGTGTAAGAACCTGTCTACGCCACTGCCTTTAACGATATCGGTTCGTTTAATTGAACCAATATTTTTGGGTTTAAACGGTATATTTATTATCATCGAAAAGTTGTATATATGCAACGATAGTAGTTCTTATATCTATATTTGTCGAAGAATGGTTATCGTTTGTTCCCACCGGGGAGATCCTCTTCATTAACTACTTATCAAGTAACTTTGTGAAGTACTTGAGAATAATGTATGTATTTTTCTCTCATTATGTTTGTTTTAAACTTTGCAGGTGTTGAAATTGCTTCATCGGCTATTACGGTCACATCAGAAATCCGCGAAGGAGAAAGCAACAGCCTTGGCTTCTCTGTCTCACTTACCTCCGACGCTAACGGCGGAACTGCCGTCGGTAGTGGCCTCTGGAAGGTCACAACCTACGCACAGAGCAGCACTGGAACACGGTACGATCAAACTGTCATCACGCTTAGCCCATCTCAGGCAGGAGTCACTCTGAACTCTGGTGCGTCAACAACCATTAGCGGCCTGACATACCCATTAGATCTCCGTGATGGACCGACGTGTTCTCAGATTGATATGATCTGCGTGCAGGTAGAGAAAGGAGACAACCCATCACCAGATTACGCACTTTCTCCAGCTGTATCAACTTCTTGCACCACAGTGACATGCAGAGGTACAGTAAACCAAACGTGTTTCTGTAGGCTATGTTGTTGGATAATACATAATGTGGCATAATGGTTTATGTTGGACCTGTGTATGAAAATAAATATAATATGTGTGTGTGTTGGGGTGCATATTTATCAGTGTGTCAATTATTTGTTTTCTTCATGAAAAATATATACAGATGCAGTCAATCTTACTCACGAATTTACTATCTAGGTATGCACCAGATTGCACAATTTCAAGTCCAAAACTGCAAAAGCTCCCTACGGTGGGAGGGGTGACATACCCTCCCCCACTCAGCCGCTTCACTCCCTCGCATTATCTCACTCTCACGCAGCTTAAAGTTGGCAACCCTGCAAGTGTGGTTGGGCATGAGCCCCTGCACACACAAAAAAAATCGTGAGCCCCCTTACGTCTTTGCCCAGTTTTGCCCCAATTCCCTCGGTCTCGAAACATTTTGGCAGGTGGTCTCGGCCGGGGAAAAATTTCATCCCCCCAGGTGTAAGAACCTGTCTACGCCACTGCCTTTAACGATATCGGTTCGTTTAATTGAACCAATATTTTTGGGTTTAAACGGTATATTTATTATCATCGAAAAGTTGTATATATGCAACGATAGTAGTTCTTATATCTATATTTGTCGAAGAATGGTTATCGTTTGTTCCCACCGGGGAGATCCTCTTCATTAACTGCTTATCAAGTAACTTTGTGAAGTACTTGAGAATAATGTATGTATTTTTCTCTCATTATGTTTGTTTTAAACTTTGCAGGTGTTGAAATTGCTTCATCGGCTATTACGGTCACATCAGAAATCCGCGAAGGAGAAAGCAACAGCCTTGGCTTCTCTGTCTCACTTACCTCCGACGCTAACGGCGGAACTGCCGTCGGTAGTGGCCTCTGGAAGGTCACAACCTACGCACAGAGCAGCACTGGAACACGGTACACTGTCATCACGCTTAGCCCATCTCAGGCAGGAGTCACTCTGAACTCTGGTGCGTCAACAACCATTAGCGGCCTGACATACCCATTAGATCTCCGTGATGGACCGACGTGTTCTCAGATTGATATGATCTGCGTGCAGGTAGAGAAAGGAGACAACCCATCACCAGATTACGCACTTTCTCCAGCTGTATCAACTTCTTGCACCACAGTGACATGCAGAGGTACAGTAAACCAAACGTGTTTCTGTAGGCTATGTTGTTGGATAATACATAATGTGGCATAATGGTTTATGTTGGACCTGTGTATGAAAATAAATATAATATGTGTGTGTGTTGGGGTGCATATTTATCAGTGTGTCAATTATTTGTTTTCTTCATGAAAAATATATACAGATGCAGTCAATCTTACTCACGAATTTCCTATCTAGGTATGCACCAGATTGCACAATTTCAAGTCCAAAACTGCAAAAGCTCCCTACGGTGGGAGGGGTGACATACCCTCCCCCACTCAGTCGCTTCACTCCCTCGCATTATCTCACTCTCACGCAGCTTAAAGTTGGCAACCTGCAAGTGTGGTTGGGCATGAGCCCCTGCACACACAAAAAAAATCGTGAGCCCCCTTACGTCTTTGCCCAATTTTGCCCCAATTCCCTCGGTCTCGAAACATTTTGGCAGGTGGTCTCGGCCGGGGAAAAATTTCATCCCCCCAGGTGTAAGAACCTGTCTACGCCACTGCCTTTAACGATATCGGTTCGTTTAATTGAACCAATATTTTTGGGTTTAAACGGTATATTTATTATCATCGAAAAGTTGTATATATGCAACGATAGTAGTTCTTATATCTATATTTGTCGAAGAATGGTTATCGTTTGTTCCCACCGGGGAGATCCTCTTCATTAACTACTTATCAAGTAACTTTGTGAAGTACTTGAGAATAATGTATGTATTTTTCTCTCATTATGTTTGTTTTAAACTTTGCAGGTGTTGAAATTGCTTCGTCGGCTATTACGGTCACATCAGAAATCCGCGAAGGAGAAAGCAACAGCCTTGGCTTCTCTGTCTCACTTACCTCCGACGCTAACGGCGGAACTGCCGTCGGTAGTGGCCTCTGGAAGGTCACAACCTACGCACAGAGCAGCACTGGAACACGGTACGATCAAACTGTCATCACGCTTAGCCCATCTCAGGCAGGAGTCACTCTGAACTCTGGTGCGTCAACAACCATTAGCGGCCTGACATACCCATTAGATCTCCGTGATGGACCGACGTGTTCTCAGATTGATATGATCTGCGTGCAGGTAGAGAAAGGAGACAACCCATCACCAGATTACGCACTTTCTCCAGCTGTATCAACTTCTTGCACTACAGTGACATGCAGAGGTACAGTAAACCAAACGTGTTTCTCTTGACGGTGCATGTTGATAGATGAAAATAGGGAGAGAGACAGAGAGTGAAGAAATAAAATAGCAAGACATGGAAATGAATGACTATAATATAATTAGTTTTTATAAGGGAAGTGATATTTTATGTAGTCATTCGATAAGTTCTATGAATGGGGCAATTAGTCTCGAAATCTTACTCACAAACCGTTCTATTAAACATGTGAAATGTAAAAAACACTTTTAGACATAACAGATTTAAATTGTTCTTGTGCTTTGTTGTGTACATGTTGTCTGACAAACTACATGACTTTTTCTTATAAATTAAGTTTTTGTTTCAGAGCTCTTGAAGCCCTTACCCTGTTGTCTTTACCTCACAAGCAACTCCAGGGTATATACTGGGATATTTCGACCGTTTTGATTCAGATTTGTAAATATTCTTTTCCTTTTAGGCGTTGATGTCCGCCAAGTCGACAGTTTCTGTCAGCACCCCTGCTGTCTTGGTCGGACTTCTCCGCCCTTGGGAAAATTGGTCATAATGACAATGGTGTTAACTCTCCTTTCTCAATGTTACAATTAAAAAAATGTTGCGTTCATTATTAGGACTTATTTCTTAATTTGTCTTCAATCTTCGAGGTATCAACGAGTGTCTGAGTAGTCCATGCTTTAACGGAGGGACGTGCGTGAACGGTGTGAACATGTACGACTGTGGCTGTCTGCCCGGCTACACGGGTACCCGCTGCGATGTCGGTGAGTCAATAGATAGTGTCCAAGTGGCGTATATAGCTACAGAGGGAGGGGGGGGGGGGGGGGTCTCGTGCCCGCAATTGCGAACACAATAACACAAACATAGGGGTCCTTTTTTACTTCTTCTTTTTTGTTTGCAAAATAAAGAAATACATAAGGTTTGCCCCCCCCCCCCCCCCCCCCCATCAGTATTATCACGCTACACCACTGTAGTGTCAAATGTACGTTTACTTTGTGAACGAACATAATTATAACAAACTGATATACGCTTTTTTGTATTTTGTTTTTTGTAAGGTAAATGCATCATTATATGATATAAAACCTTGTCTTTGAATACCTTCATAATTGCATACCAAGGTATGTTTTTGAAGAATTAACAGTTTTCTTTTGATTTTCATTGTTTTTATTAGCAAGTTTCATCCAAACTTTCTCGAGTCGGTAAAAATGTTGTTGTTTTGTGTATCACTTTTGACACCTAAACCCTTCATATGTTTAGTATGTATTTGTATAGGCACGTTAGTTTCTCTTTCATATGGACGTGGGTAGTTTGCGTTGCTATGCCGTGTGCTATGTTTGCTCAATGCACATGCACGAAGTGTAAATACGCGCGAAATGTCAATTGCACGACTTAAAAGCAATACGGTAGAAAATATGACCAAAGTGGGGCAGGGCAAATATAAAAACAAATTGATGATTGATGATTTCTATCCGATTGTAAACCAACGGTTGGATGGCCCATTTTTAGATGTACCAACATGGCACTCTTGGTTTTCCATGGGGTAAATAAACAAATGTACTGTAGTAACAAAAAGAAAACACATTGTGGATGAATGAGTACATTCACATAATATGGAAGTTAATACATGTATACAAATCTTGTATTCCCCTGCTGTATGGCTAGGGATATCCTAGGACGACGTTCATACATGTTTGTTGATGATTGAATTAAGTATGTATTATAATTTTTCTCTCAAAGGATAACTCATATATTCGTAAATAAATAGTTAAATCTCTTAAAATAAATACATAAATAAATACATAAATTAATGCGTAAATGATTGAATAAATAAAAACATATTTTTTCTTGGCAACCTCTGGACTTCTCTTTTAGATATCAACGAATGTGCGAGCCAGCCGTGCCAGAAGGTGCTGCCTGTACTGATACTGGTGAATGCATATCGCTGCACATGTCTCCTGGTTTCCACCGGGCCAACTTGCTCAGTCAGTAAGTTATTCATGTGGTGTAGATCTCTTCTATTAACTTGTCTATATTATGTTTAGTACACACAGCACACATAGGAACCTGTTGATCTTGTTAAGCAGATTTGCATATCGCCTAATGGTGTAAAGCGCTATATGTTCCCACGGGAATATCGCTATATAAATAACCGTTATTATTATTATTTTGATTAGATATTTGTATAAATCTATAAATGCATTGAATGTATTTACACCCGAATTTTAACGATATCGGTTCGTTTCATGGAACCATTAATTTAGTTTTTTTTTAATAATCGAAAGGTTGTAGATATGTGAAGACAGTAGTTAACAACAAATTATTACTAAATGGACCACTGCTATTCCATATTTTTTTCCATATTAATACCTAGATTGAGTATGTCTGTATTAATATAATTTAATGAAGACATTCTGCATTATTTCTGGGTTTTATCTCATAATTATTACAATGCTTACACATAGAAAGAACAAACAAGTGTACGAATTATTTGCAGTTGTGCATTAGGAATGTGTCTTGCCATACACCTTATTAATCACCAAGGAAACAATAAAATTGGTCCCTATAGCAGGTGGCCTCTATAGAAAGGTCCATAACATTGATTTTCTCAACAGGGGGTCCTATATATCTATATTATATTTGTTTAAAGATGGTCATCGATTGTTCCCACCAGGGCGATTCCTCGTCATTAAACCAACTTATCAAGTAACTTCATGAAGTACTTTTTTTCTATAAATTTTTAAACCCATACTTTCACCTTCCTTTCATTTAACGGGCAATAAATCTCGAAATCCTACTAAAAAACCGTTATATTAAATGTAAACACTTATAGACATAATGTTGATATGTATCTCATACTGTGTTGAGTGCATGTCGTCTGACAAACTACAAGTCTTATTTTTGTTTTAATAGAAATAAATTAAAACAATTCAGAGCTCTTGAAGCCCTTACCCTGTTGTCTTCACCTCACAAGCAACTCCATGGTATATACTGGGATATTTCGAATGATTTGTTACCGTGTTGATTCAGATTGTTGTTATATTCCTTTCCTCTAAGGCGTTGAGGTCAGCCAGTCGACAGTTTCTGTCAGCACCCCTGCTGTCTTCGTCGGACAGCAGTCGCCGATCACCTTCAACTTCTCTGCCCTTGTCAACCCGAGCTACGGC
Organism: Echinarachnius parma; assembly: GCA_037951105.1. Classification (NCBI taxonomy): domain Eukaryota; kingdom Metazoa; phylum Echinodermata; class Echinoidea; order Clypeasteroida; family Echinarachniidae; genus Echinarachnius; species Echinarachnius parma. The sequence continues at coordinate 2,867 of JBAMJV010010522.1, read as the reverse complement.
AGCATCTCCGGCTCAAATCTGTGGTCGTTCACCGGATGGCTCTCCGCCATTCCAATTGGAAGCAACCCTTTGCAGAGTGCTACGATCAGTCTAACCCCTCAACAAGGAAGCACCGACTTCACCTCAGGAGCGACCAGCGTCTTCAGCTCTCTGACCTTCCCGCTCGACCTGACCAGTGGCAGTCCGGACTGCTTGCAGTTTAGCTACTTCTGCGTTGAACTATACAGAAACACAGGTGCCTCAGTGGACTTTGGCATCAGTGGAGATATCATGAGATGTGTTCCAGTAACATGCGTTGGTAAGCAGCGTTATATAACTCATAATCTTAATATTAAAATATTGATCAACTGTACGATATTAAACTCCGCATTACTAAGCTTCCTTAGACCAGTTACCCAACGTACTAATTACATGCGTTGGTAAGCAGGATTATCAAACTCCCATTCGTAATATATTCAAACTGTATAGGACACAACTTACATTCTTATATATGGCCGTCAAACCCATTGTTATGTTAAATATGAATTGGTATTGTAATATACACATGAAATACTTAATGAAAATAGGCCATACTATCTCCTTTTGGTGGAGTTAACACAATGTGTAATTATTTTTAGATAATTATGTCGTGCTCATTCTAAATCTGCGGAGTGCCAATTATGAAATGTATCAGGTTTTTGTAAAATAAAACCCCGGTAAAATGGCCGGTAAAACTATCAATCTTGACAGTGTCTTACACTCAAGATAGTACAACTCTACGTTTAAAGACAAATTTACTAAGATACATACTAGGATAAACAGACACCCCCCCCCCCCCCCTTCGAAAAATCTTCACCGACACCCCCCCCCCCCCCCCCTCATCGATAAATCCTCACCTACATCCCCCATCTTCGAAAACTCTTCACGGATAACCCCCCCCCCCCCTCCCCCTATGGAAAAATCATCACCGACACCCCCCTCCCCCCCCCCCCCCCTGGTAAAATGTTGACGGAACACACCCCTCGAAAAATCCTCACCGGCACCCATTCCCCCCCCCCCCACCCCCCCCCCCCCCCCCCCCAATCGAAAAAAAACAATCCTCACCGAACTATTCAGAAGAAAGGCAATGTGACCTTTGTAATGATGATCACTTTATATTGACTAATTATATGAACCTTTTTGAATGGACGATTTGTTTTTTTTACCATTGAAGCATAATAAAAAATAATTATTAGTTGTAATGATAGCTAAAATGCTATTCAGTTTGACAATAACTGTACTCTCCTTTAAAAGGATCTAGGAACTCTATTGTCTTGTGCAAAAAGTGATAAATGTTTTGTTGTAATGTGTTTGTTTGTAAAATGGTATGTCCACTAAGAAAGGTGTGATAATTTCACGTTGGATGGATGCTGTATACCCCTCCGAAAAGGTTGCGCAATTTAGGTTTGGGTGTTAATAACTGTCTTCTCTCTATTTCATCTTGCATGAATTTGGTTTCATTGAAAAGCCTGTTACTTCCTCTTGTCATTGATATCCCATTCGTAATTATTATGCAGTAATGGAATATGTATTACACCTTAATATAGTGCCAAGTTAAAATTGATATGTGGCAAAACATGACCACTCAAACACACGTAAATCTCGAAACAAATGAAGAATTCACGTTACAATAACGTTTTATTTTGCGACATTTTGCTTTTGACGCGGCTCCATATTCAGGTCTACTGCACATTCCCTAATAACATAATCATTATAAATTTCTGAACAAAATAGTTATCACGCTCAAATTGGAATTGCGAAACTTTCTGTGAGGGGTTTATATATGTTACTTTAATATAGAGAAGGCGATTTTTCATAAATGTGGTCAATGCCATAACAAACAACTTAATGACTAACAGGATTGTTTTACTATCCTTTCCTTAAATGATTTTATTGAGATGTTACAAGAAATGTATTACTTCCTTTCCCAAAACCTCGGAAGAGACATGATTTTTATCACCATAATTACACAAAATGTTTCCTTCCTCATGTTAAGATGTGGCCAACTGCCGCTCGAACCCCTGTCTAAATGGAGGAACCTGTACCAGCTCCCCAGCTGGTTACACGTGTGTATGTCCACCAAGCTACTCTGGCACGAGTTGCCAAAACAGGTGCTAAACATGTATTATTTGTATTAGCATTGTTGTTTTTATACTTTTGTAGTATAGTTGATTGTAATAGCCATGTTAACTAGATAGATAGATAGATAGATAGATAGATAGATAGATAGATAGATAGATAGATAGATAGATAGATCGATAGATAGATAGCATGTTAACTACTAGATAGATAGATAGATAGATATATAGATAGACAAAAATTTAAAGAAAACACCGTAAGAAAACATAGTTCCGAATTTTGGCCCATAGGCTTCGTCAGGGTTTATTCGACTGAAGAAAAACACAACACTAGTTGAAAGTCTTTGATATATAGATAGGTATATAGATAAATAGATAGATAGATAGATAGATAGATAGATAGATAGATAGATAGATAGATAAATAATGTAAATAAATAGATAGATAGATAGATAGATAGATATATAGATAGACAAAAATTTAAAGAAAACACCGTAAGAAAACATAGTTTCCGATTTTCGCCCATAGGCTTCGTCAGGGTTTATTCGACTGAAGAAAAAACACACAACTTAGTTTGAAAGGTCTTGATATATAGATAGGTATATTGATAAATAGATAGATAGATAGATAGATAGATAGATAGATAGATAGATAGATATAAAAAAAAGTCAATAAAATAAACTCGGAAACACGCTAGAATTCCTTGGTTAAGTCTTTATTCAATTACTTTCGACCGGTTTCTTTCTTTACTTTTTTGAAGAGAAAGAAACC